>LPNX010950233.1:1489-26618 GCA_001517045.1 Pseudotsuga menziesii | reverse complement strand
CAAAATTGCTCATATTTAGTAGTAAATCACTTGAAAAACCTGTGGTGACTAGAATTTTTAGTCACCTAGTAGCTAATTCCTCATTTTGTACTAGTGTTACGAAGTGGGTTCACACCTAAATTTAAGGTGAAATGGCCATAAGGTGATACATAATGCAAGCGGAAATGTAGTCCTAACCTATATGCCAGGCAAAAATTATACCTGTCATGTGCACGAATGGGTCAAATCCTCAACGAGAGTGTACAAGAAATGGACCCTACATGACAATAATATTATTCCAAAATAGATGGAAATAATCAGTAAAGAGTCCATACTATAGGATATAGGGAGGATTGATCATGGCAACTGCATTTGTTATGGAGAAAAACTTCCTATGGCTTGGGGTGTACCATAAGAGACACATAAACCATAGAAATCAATCCTTTCCCATATGCAACAGAAACCAAATATCTAACACTAAGGGATCATGGATTGTACCTTATTCTAGACAATTGAAGTAGATCCCCATTTAGCTTTTTCCAATCCTACTTGCTTTAGAAATTCACTATCAACAACAGTAAACAAGGAACGTGTGCTATATAATATGGTGTTAGATATACTCTAGAATATATATTCATCAATGTATAGAAAATTAAACATATCCATGGATTCAATATTTATTCAATTGCACATTAAATGGACAGGAAAAGATATTTCTATTAATTAAATCAGACATTACACAAGTGACAACCTCTGTAGGTACGTCTGCGAACCGGAGAAATTGAGTCCTCCACCTGGGCCTCCACCACCTCAATCCTCCATCTCTTGATAGCAAGCTCACAAGCAAAGGAAATATTGGAAAGAAAACAAAGTGTTCCAAAAGGACAAAGGGATGTAGACTCAAGTATAAGCAAGCTATGACAACAATGGACTATAGTTTCCTTGCTCTTCAATTCCTCTCCTTCAATGTATCCAAGGGGGTTCCTTATATAGCACTCCAAAGGGGTAATGGAGGGTCAAATATGAATGATCTAGAGGCATATTGAAGACCAAGAGGCAAGTGGTTCAGACACACATCAAGGAAAACTCCAAAAATATTTGGACTTATGCACACATCCCGATGTATGCAGGTTTGAGGTCAATATCCACATATATACGCAAGTATGGAATTAAAAGTCATGTACACCAATAAACAGGTATTTTAATGGATGAAATTGGAAACATCGAAGCATAATATTGGTCCATGGGTTCCAAAGAGTCTGCAGAGGGATAGGGAAGGCCATAAATGGGTGATCAACCATGTGTGGTAAAATCAGCTATAACAGATGTCCCCTACTGTGTGAGGTCAGAGAGGTAACATGATGGCCGAAATGCATTATAAATCCATCCCAAAAGTGGAGTGATGAAGAACTAGGTGGAAGAACCAGATAGCCATCAATATAGTACAATAATCAATCTCTGCATATGACTTCAAATACATATAGCAGCCCCAGATACATAAGAGTAAAATGGTCATGAATAGGAATGATATACAAAATGTAACATATGTGGTCATCGCCACGTACAATATATAATAGATCAGAATCTCCATGATGAAGATATACAAAGGATCAAGATCTCCATAGAAGCTGAAGATATACAATGGATCAAGATCTCCATAATGGTTGAATATATCTGACATACACTGGAATCAAGTCATGAGAACTGAAATCTCATGAACATTGGCACGATCAAGGAGGTAGCATATTTGGAATGCCACCAATCTGGAAAGTCTTCTACACAAACTGCTACAAGTACATGTCCTACTATGTGAATAGAGGTGTTGAGGTCAAGCGTATTAGTTGTTACGGAGATAAATTCGTATGGCTTGGGGTACCACAACAGACAGCTTGACTCCAGAAATCAATCCTTTCCAATATGCAATAGAAATCAAATATCTAACACTAAAGGATCAGGCCTCATACCTTATTCTGTACGGTTGAAGTAGATCCCCATTGAGCTTTCCAACTTCAGCTTGAATTGATAAATCACTTCCTCAACAACAAGTAAACAAGACAAGCATACTATATATATCGATGTTAGATCTATTCTAGCATATATAATAAACAATGTATAAGAATTTGAAATCATCCATGGATAAAATATTCATTCAAACATACATTATTGGACAGGAAAAGATATTTCTATTAATATAAAATTAGAGATTACAATGGATACAACCTCTTTCAGCATTTCTGTGAATCAGAGAAACTGAATCCCCCACTTGGGCCTCCACCACCTCAATCCTCCATCTCTCAATAGCAAGCTCACAAGGAAAAGGCAAGCTTGGGAAGAACACAAAAGGGCTCCAAGGGACAAAGGGATGCATACTCAAGCATAGGTTTTGGCAACAATGGACTATAGTTTCTTTGCTCTCAATTCTCTCTTATGCCTTCAATGTACCATAGAGTTCCTTATATATCTTTTCAAAGGGGTAATGAAAGGTCGAATCCGAGCGATCTCAAGGCATAGGGAAGGCCAGGAGTTAAGTGAGTCAGATCCATGTCAAGGAAAACTCCAAAAGGATTTGGATTATGCACACATCCCAATGTACACGGTTTTAGGGGTCAAACCCACATATATACGTGATTATAGGTTTAAAATTTGCATGTATTAATTTTCACATGTTTTTAGGGATGGTCAAGGAAACATCAAAGGACAAAAAATGGTCCAAGGGGTCTAAGGAGTCTACAGAGGGATAGGGGAAGGCCATACAAGTGTGATACACCTAGAGTGGTAAAATAAACTATAACAGATGCCCCCTAATGTGTGAGGTTAGAGGGGTCATACGATGGCAGAAATACATTATAAGTCCATCCTAGAATTGGAGTGATGAAGGATCCCAAATGGAAGACCATCCACCCAATTAGCATAGTACAATGATACAAATCTGCATGTAACTGCAAATACATATAGCAGTCCTAGATACATAAGAGTACAATGGCCATGAATAGGCATGATACAAGATATCACATAAGTGGTCATTTCCACGTACAATATACATAGATCAAAATCTCCATGATGAAGATATACAAAAGACCATGTTCTCCATGATGGCTGAAGATATATAATGGATCAAGATCTCCATAATGGCTGGAAATGGCTGACATATACTGGAATCAAGTCACAAGAGCTGAAATCTCATGAACACTGGCACGATCAAGGAGGTAGCATATAAGAGATGCCACCAATCTGGAAGGTCTTCTACACAAACTACTACGAGTACATGTCCTACTATGTGAATAGAGGTGTCAAGGTCGAACATAGTAGTCCATTGTCTGATTATCGGTCATTGATGTATATCGTTAATAGACGTGAGATCACCCACCGATAATGAAAATGGGAATCAAGGTACTAGAGTGCAAACTAAAAAGTGTGAATAGATGTGTTGAGGTCAAACACTTGAGAGGATCCATCTATCAGGGGACATTGATGTATTCCCAAAGACTATTGATGGCGAGAGAACCTGCCACTGATGACTGCAAGTCTAAAGGCACTCAAAAATGACTCTAGATTCCAATCCCAGAATAAATGATCTGAAGTTGATGCGATGAAATCCGCTGGAAGGAGGGAATTAATGCATCCCTCATCATCCAACACGAGGTACTCAGCAAAGCTATATGATGTGGAAGGACTTGATCATAAGGTGCACGAACTAGTAACTGTACCGGGAATGGCCGACATGCAAAGTCAAGATAACTAAGGGATGGCTAACTTAGGTTTCAAATTCCTTTGAACAAGAGCATAACAGTGAATGGTGACTTAATAGAGGCAGCATAGACTCGATATACAAGACTGGGACATCTCTGCGACACATGAGACATCGACAGAGGCTCCATGGGGACTAGAAGCTTAACCAGTCAGTAGAGATAAACTTAGATAAACAAGTACAACTCCTAAATTCAAACTACAAACCCAACCAATGGATGTGATATACAGTGCTCTGTTCGAAGGCGACACGACTCGACAGCTGCCAAAGATAACATCTTTCCTTGTCCCACTTTTTGGTTTTTTGATTTTTTTTGGACTTTTTCAAATATTTAAAAAGATTGAAAAAGAATAAAACTGCTTTATAGTTACAGACTAGGAGGAGACGAGTGTCATAGGGGAAAACAAACTAGTTCCAAGCATTGAAATGTACCTATGCTCAATGCAAGGACACATGTGTAGGATAGTGACACTCAGGGAAAAATCTCCTCCTGGTAAAAAGGGAATCAAGCTGCAAACGATATATAAAATGGCTCTGCATGGATTGACACAAGACAACCTCGGGCTATATGGCTGAAACACAATGTAAGGGAAGTCAGCATAAATCTTAATAAGGCAGGAAAAGCTCATGATAATGCAATTACAACTTGACATAAGGGATTCCTGAGGGAAATAGGCCAACAAAAGATCAAGAGGAGTATGAGGCTCTTGCAAAATGTCATGGCAGTACTATACAATGGACTCCCACACCCTAAAGGATAAAACGTCAGTATGGGCACCAAATGCAAATAGGGAACTAACTAGGGTACCCATGTAAAGTCAAGCTCTACCACTCATACCATGCCAATTATAAAACAATAAGAAGGTTCTGTGACATAATAGAGTGGGTTCATACCTAAGGCTATGATGAAACGGTCATAAGGTCATGCAAAATGCAAACGGTGATGAAACCTAACCTATATGCCAGTTTAGACATGATACCTGAGAACGGCATGAACAGGCCCATCAAAATGCTGAAACGACACTGAAAAAGGTCTCCTACATCATAAATTAGGTCAAAAACGGTCCAAAATGATTAGAAATGGTCCAAACTATAGGAAAGGGGGTAAAAATTTGAAAAAAATTGAAAATTTTCTATAAATAGTAAAAAATTCAAAACATTATAAAACATTTGAAATTTTTACCCAATTGAGCTCAAATTTTCAATAGTGAATTCCAGGAGATCCAACTGGTGGAAGCCACTACCATTTCTTCCAGGTACTTACCCATTCTCTTCTCTTCCATTTTAATGCAATTTTTATCAAATTCCATGGTCATTTGGGATTTCTAGGCCAATCCAAAAAAGGCATTGCGTCCCACATGGAAATAGAGGGTTTTTCCACATATAGGGCTAGATATACACAGAAAATGCCCTCACAGTCGCGTACATATGCAGCTATTTGGAAAACAGTCGCAGAGGTTTTTTAAGTATTCTAATGGACAAACTTGCAATTTTTTGTGTAGGATGGTCCTAGAATGGATAGAACGTGAACATGGTGATGTAGAGGAGGTAGTAAGGGCTGATCTAATGGATCAACAAGTGCTACGTGCATGTGGGATCTACAAATTTTGGTGTCTTGGTGGCTTGAGGGCCAAACCAAGACTATTTCAGATGCTGGTGGATTACTAGGATCTAGACTCTGAGTCATTCCAGATAGATGGGATGTCCCTCACCATAGAGGTGGAGGACATATACTTTATTACTAGACTTTCTCGATGGGGGGAAGTAGTGAACCTACGTTCTCACAGGCCCGAAGGTTTCCTGGCTATAGATGAGTATATTGCGATGTACTACTATCTAGACACGGAGAAGGTGGGGAGTCAGATCCCAACCAACTCTATACAGGTGCTGGGCCTAAAGGCCATCCTACTAACACTGGGAAGGATAGCAGGCTTGGCTTCACTCCACCAGGCCTTGCAGCCTCTGATGTTCTACGCAGTGGAGAGCATGCGACCCACGGTATATGACTAGAGCACTACACTACTGAGCAACATGAAACATCAGCTCAGTGAATGTAAGATGGGTAGAGTGTGAAACTTCAGTTTCAGCAGCATATTGAGCACATTTTTCTTCGAGTGTGTTCTGGGATTGAGCCCCAGAGTTGACATTCCTCTACACGGGGTTCGAGATCCGGCCCAACAGTGTTGGGCGGATGCGATGCGCAGACTAGGGGGAGGTAGGGTGTCCAACCCCTATCCAACTTAGTTCTCTCCGTGGTGGCGATGACAAATAGTTTCCATTAATGACTACCCCTATGCAGGGATAGATTTCCAATGGGACCGAGACATGCCGCTTCCACCAGGATCGGCATATGGAGACATAGGTAACGAATCTCGGCCCTCTCTTTAAAGTTTTTAGTTATTTAATTTTTTTGTGTTTTCTGATTGTATGGAATCAAAAGACATATCTTTGTTTCATAATACATAGTGACGTCTACCATTTGTATGCAGATGTGGGACCACGACGGCCTGAAGGCTTCCCTCATCATAGAAGGAGGGGAAGAGGAGATGATATCACGGGTGTAGATGCGGAGCGGATGCTCCAGAGCATTCATACCAACTTTGTGAGGCTGACACATAGAGTTCCCATGGCGCAAGTCAAGGACTTGCCTGAGGCTATACAGCACCAAGTGGTGGGTGTACCACAAGCATGGGTGTGACTATTTCGATGTCTAGCTAGAGCCATAGTGACCTTCCATGATCACAACCCCCCTCCTCCTCCACAGGATTATATACCTGGGAGTGATACATTTTGTATTACTGTGTATTATATGTTGGTGGCTCGAGAGCCCCATTTTTGTATCATGACACTATGTATTACCACATTTTGGATGTTTATAATTTTTTTATGATGATCGGTTTATTTATTTACATGTGTAAAAATTTGTGTTTGTGATGAATGTACTGTGTATGAAATAAATGCCAATCTAACACTTAGTTAGCATATGAGTCAGCAACTTGATTATTAATTCTTGGAATATGTATGTATGTTATATTGTCAAATTTCTGTTCTAATAATCTCACACGTAAGAATCTTCTTAATAATGTTGGATCTCTAACATGGTACAAACCATTAAGCTGTGACACTACTAACTCCGAATCAAGACATACCTCAAGAGAGAGAATGCCATGTGAAATGGAATCCCATAGAAGCTCAATAACGACACTATCATTAGAGGAAATTTGGGGTCTAAAATGGGCCTTATAAGAAAACGTGCCAAAATAAGTTTTTATGAGTTTGAATTCAAGAACCAATAGAATTTCAATAAAATAATTCAACCATAATGGTTGAATTGACATATTTGTCATTAAAAAAAACTACTTTTTTTGTTCGTATTTTCGACATATCTCATTGTGTTTTTACTCAAATTTCAATCAGGAGAGCTCGTTGGATGCGGAATTTGATTCTGCATCCAACGAGTACCCACACTGCATACTTTGGATGGACCCCACTACCCCAAAAATAAGAAATACCTGAAAAACGTGATGATGATGTCATCATCACATTTTTTCAGGTATTTCTTGTTTTTGGGGTAGCGGGGTCCATCAAAAGTATGCATTGTGGGTACTCGTTGGATGCGGAATCAAATTCCACATCCAACAAGCTCTCCCGATCGAAATTTGAGTAAAAACAAAAGGAGATATGTCAAAAATACGAACACAAAAAGTAGTTTTTTTCTTTCTTCCTCCAAAATTAATCAATATTATTTTATTATTTTAACTATTATTTTATTATTTTCCTTAGGAGGACCATTTTAGACCCCAAAATTCCTCTAATGATTCAGCAACATTGTCTAAAAATGGCCGTAAACATACGCCTCCTGAAGACAATACCTGACCCATAGGAGTATAAATCACCCAAGCAGCAGAGGCTGAGTGTTGAGTGTGACGGATTGCACCATCCACGAATCCCATGTAGGTGGAAGATTCCATTGGCATCTGCCAAAAGAAACAGAAACTAATCACAAACCCGATCACTATAAGAAAAAGACCTAACTATGCAAAAATGTACAATAATATACAATAACCAGCCTTGGTTGAAAATCATGCATAGTACTTCTTGAGATAGAGCCCATTTCTAGGATCCACCAAGGTTGTTCCCTCATAATAAACTAACTCACAAGCACCCTTCTCTAACACACGTTTAATGATGTAAGGACCATGCCACATGGGGTTAAACTTTCCTGCCCCCAAGGGTTCTTTCGGTTGATCACACAAAAAGACAAAGTCTCCCTCACTAAACCTCCTTGGATAGACAGACTTATTGTACTAGACCTTTACGCGATGTTTATTTACTTCTAGAGACACCAAGGCATCTCGACACTGCTAATCAAGTTGCTCAAGGTGGATCAAATGCTCCTACAATGGTAAAGTGTCTGGTAAGAGTTCTACGGCTAGCTTCAAAGAAGGAATCTCTCATTCAACCGGCAATACCAACTCCACTCCATGTACTAGTTGATATGGAGAAAAACCCGTGGCAGTCTTAACAGTGGTTCTATACACCCAAAAAGCAGGATATAACATGATGTGCCAATTATTCTTGCTTTGTGCGATGGTTCGTTGGATAATGGATTTGAGTGATTTGTTCACTGCTTCTACCTGTCCATTAGCTTGAGGGTAGTAAGAGGAGGAATGCTCTTGTTTGTACTCTAACTTTGATGCCAACTCTTCCATCATATGATTCTGAAAGTGTGAGCCATGGTCAGTGACAAGCTCTTTCGGAATCCTGAACCAAGTAATAATCTGGTTGAATACAAAGTGCACGGCTGTCTCACCATTATATTTAACTATAGACATAGCCTCAACCCATTTCGTGAAGTAATCAACAACCACTATGATATGATGATGCCCCCCAGCTGAAGCTAGGTTGCAATCCATAAAATCAAGCCCCCACTTAGTGAAGGGACCGGCGGTGATGATGGGATGTAACGAGGCAGGTTTCGAGTGCATATTATGTGAGAACACCTAGAAAGGGTGGCACCTCTTGACCACATTAACACATTCCTTAAAGATTGATGGCCAAAAATAACTTGCTCTTAAGAATTTTTGGGCTGTAGAAAGCCCATATAAATGACCACCACACGCCCCTCCGTGGCAATCATTCAGCACTACCTCAGCCTCCTCATGAGTTAAACAACATCGTAAAATGGAATCTACCCCACGGTGGTACAAAGTGTTATCCACTATGAGGTAATTCTTAGACACGTGACGTAATCATCATCGTTCATCCCATGAGAGGTGAGTAGGGACCTTCAATGTCTATAAATATATAATGATATCCCCATACCATGGGTCTAAAGTTGAGATTAGGAAGATGTGTTCATCGAAAAACGTATCTTCACAAACCAACTCCTCGGCCTCGGTTGGGAAATCCGATATAAGCTCTGCAAAAATTAACGATTTTGCCGAAACAAACTCAAGATCTAACTCTTGCAGGATGACAATCCATTTATTATATTTTCCCACAATCATCCTTTGAGTGAGGATGAATTGAAATGGATTGACATGGGCTAAAACCAAGGTCTGGAAAAGGAGAATATAATGTCTCAATCGTTGAATTGCATGTACGGTAGCTAAGGCAAGATTCTCAACATGAGAATAGTGAATCCCCACGTCAATAATATTTTGGCTTAGATAGTATATGACATGCTCTTGGAGCTCCTCATCCTCTTGAACCAAAACCATACCAATCGTCTCCATAGACGCGACCACATAAAGTAGAAAATCACGGCTATAGTGTGGGGGACTAATCACTGGGGCCGATGCTAGGGCTCGCTTGAGCGCATCAAAGGACTCCTAGGCTCGCTCATCCCAACAAAAGGTGGTGTCATTATTCAAAACAAACATGCAGCCTCTAGTCAAATTGGCAAAATTGACAACAAATATTCATAAGAATTTTGCCATGCCTTGCAAACATTGAAGATGATGAATATTTTTCAGGGGAGACAACTAAAGTATTGCCTCTACCTTCAAAGGGTCGACTCTTATACCCTATTTAGAAATGATGAATCCTAACAAGCGACCTGAATTCACACAAAAGATACACTTGTGAGGATTTAATCTGACCAAATAATGGCGGAATATTTCGAATACCGATCTCAAATGATATGAATGACACATTCTCATAAGAGAATGAGTAGCAAGGTCATCCAAAAATACTTCGATAATCAATTTGAGATCGTGGAAGATCAAGGTCATGGCCGGCTGAAAAGTAGCTCTTGCATTCTTAAGGCCAAAAGGCATTTTTCGATATGCAAAAGTTCCCTAAGGACAAATAAATGCAGTCTTGTGTTGGTCCTCAGTTTTAATTTGTATCTGATTATATCCAGAAAAATTGTCCATGAAGGAAAAAACCTTGCTACGCGCACACTCATCCAAAATCTGATCAGTAAATGGTGTGGGGAAATTGTCCTTAGGACAGGCCCGATTCAAATCATGAAAATCAGTACATGTGTGGATCTCTCCCTGCTTCTTATCCATCGGAATGGGGTTTGAAATCCACTCTGTCAAGGGAATGGGATAGATAAAGCTAACTTTCAATAGTTTCTCTATCTCTTCCTTAATCGCTGGTGCTTTCCAAGGATTCACCGCATGCAAACGTTGCTGAACAAGCTTAGTGTTGGGATAAGTCTTAATCTCATGTTCGACAATACGAGGGTCGATACCTAGCATTTCATTGTAAGACCAAGTAAAGATATCATAGAATTATTTAAACATCTCGGTGTATTCTTGAATCTCAGCATGGGAACATTCTACCCCAATATAGACATTCTCTATCATGCCAGGATCGTGAGAGATATTGATAGGAATCATTGAAGATATATTTTCCATGTGTCCATCAGCCATCAGACCAGGAGAGCTTAATGGAACCATAGGACTACCAATTCTCTCACTAAGAACCTCCCTAAATTCCTCGCGCTCCAAGCGGTCAATCTCTGGAAGGAAGTAATATCTATGATGGAGTTCTTCCCATGGTGGCTCAACTCTCGACATGGCCTAAATAATCGCTTAATCTGAAGGGAAAACACTATCAAGGTAGTCATGCACATGAGAAGACTGTACTGCCCATGCAGGAAGCACATGAGGGTCCTCCTCCTCTATCTACAAAGAGGAAGGACTGGACTCTGCAACACACTCAAGATGAGATTGATAAGCTACAATAGTTGCAGGCAACGGCACGTTCGTCACGATGGGCTCACTCGGAGTACTCGGTGTAGGAAGAATCCAAGGATCTTCCATATGGATCGTATGAAAAGACACTAATCTCATAGATGTTGAAGCCTCATCGAAACTAGACCCTATCATAAGGATCGGTGCAGGACAACTAAAGCTTCCCATGAGGGATGGGTACATGCCTACACCCACACTCCCAGTTGCCGGTTGAGAGTGCTCAACGATCGGGATTGAAGCTCCTGAAGATGCGGTAACCGACAGATTCTTGAATGACATTTGATCAATCTTGACTATCTTCTAGTTGAATGGAAAGCATACAATGCGAAATAGGAAAGAAGCTACGGCTTGCATACTATACATCCAATTCCTACCCAGCAAGAGATTGTAGTCAAGGGGCACATCAACCACCTCAAACTCTATTGCAACAGTCTTCCCTCCCAAATGGACCTTAAGGGAAAGAAGGATCTTGTGCGGCCTAAATGATCTCCCATCGAACGCAGTTAACATCGTCACTGATTTAGACAACTCAGGGGAACCTAAATCCTTCCAACATGATAAAGACATCACAGAAGCAGTAGTGCCTTCGTCAATCACAGTGCGCTTGATGGTCATGTTAAGACATTCTACGTTAATCAAAAGAGACACATAGTAAGGAAAGCGAGGCTGAAGTCCCGCGGTTTCAAATTTAACCACGAAGGAAGAATTTTCATCATTCACACCAAGGGCAGAAGGAAAATCCTTCCTTTATGAAGGACAACTCTGAAGCACTTCCAGTGTAGACATCGCACAAGGAGTGTGGGCTAAATCCTCGACAACAGAATAGTTCTGGGTGGCTCGGGCATTAGGATTGTGCCCTGAACACTTAAGGACTCCCTTAATAATGCAAGGTGTAGCTTCAGGTTTATCCACAGGTTTCTCAATACGCAAAGGAGACCCTGGTGGATCAGGCTCCTTTCCCGGGCAGGGTTGTGATGAACCATAGTATTTCACACGGGTCACAACTTTCGCAGCACGTACCATGTTAATGCAACCATGACCACTACCCTCTGGCAGATCTTGATCACCACCATACTGATCATGGGTCCTCAAGTTCATATTTTTATTGTGAGGTAAAGGGTTTGTTATCACAGCTAGGCCCTGTGCCAAGAATCTCGAGGCTTCATTGATATGAGGGCACAAGTAAGTGAGGTGATCGTCCCTACACAACTTGCAAGGAAATTTAACCTTAAGTTTAGCTTTCTCATTCCCCCAACATTACAGGCGTTCTTGTCATTATTATTAGCATTCTCATTCCTATTCCCACCCTTGCGATTATTCTTACCCTTTTTTTTATTCCGTCCGGGCTGCTGGTTACCCTTCTGGTCCGACGATTGTACTGAAAGCACACTCACCGTTTGGGTGGGTTGAGACGAAGTCGTGGCTTGTCCTGAAGCATATTGGTTGATTGACAAGTGACTAACTTGTTTTGCAACCGAATCTGTAGGTTTAGCACTCACACAACCAACAATGCCATCAGCATGTGGTCCAGGTTTAACTTTGGGGTTGAAACTAGAACACGGAGCATTGGGAATGATCTCATATAACAAACCAGACTGAGCATAAATCAAATCCAGTTCCTGTGCCCTAAAAATCTCTTGTTCCTCATTTTTTACTTCGGATGTAGAAACAGCCTTCACTATATATGGCAATATCGACTTAAGGAACCATTCGAGGAGGAATTTCAGCAGTATAAAGGATTTAATTAGCCTCTTCCATCTATGCCACTCTTGGATATGATCTGAGATATGTGGGGATTTATCCTGCCAAAATGTCGACAAGAGTTCAGTAACAATGTCATAACGCACTAGTAGCTAGATGTGGTTAATAAAATTCATCGCTAGGTCATCGAACAAAGCAAATGCCCCCCTAGGTAGCTCTATATACCATTTTGCGGCAGGCCTTGTAAGGGTGTGTTGAAACAACCTTAAACGGATGGAGTCCTAGTTTAAGGAATTCGAAGAGAACCATAGGTGGAAGGTAGTAACATGTTTGCTCAGATCCTCTCCCAGTTTTCCCTCAAATTTGGGTATGTCCGAGGGAAGCTTAGTAGGGACAGCCGGCCAAGTTGATTCATAAGCTACATGATCATTTGTCAATCTCAAAAAGTCAGGAATATTCAGTGTTGCGAGGAAAGGGAGCCTAGGATGATGAGGTTGATGAACCGCTCCCTAATAGTTTTGATTCACATAGGTCTAATTACCACTATGGACTTGGCCATAGTGCCCTCCTCCCGTTTGACCCGTATAGGGTGGCATGGAAGCACCATAGTGTGGTGTACCTTGGATATTCGGAGCTACAAAGCCATAATTTGGAGAGTAAATAGGTTGTTGATACCCGCCCCCATAAGGTGAATAACCCTGTCCATACTGCGTCCCATAATAGCATCCATAATTCATCGCATGAGATATCCCATGAGACACTCTATAAGTAGGAATATACGCTATGGAAGTAGGAATGTGACCTCTAGAAGTATGACCATGACCTCCCGAAACAACAGGCGGTGCATGTACCTAAGACACAACTGGTCTAGTAACCGCAGTACGGACATAACTCGTAGCAACATTCTGTCCTGAAGGACCACATGAATGAGGTGGAGGGTGAACATTCGAAGAACTAGGGATGGAGGACAAAGGGATCTGTGTAATTATGTACATACTATTCCCTATAGTCACTCATCTTGGATCTGGTATCCTAATAGGATCACTAACCCTAGACCTAGGAGGAATATGTGATGTAACTTCCACCACCAAGATGGAAGGTGCAATGTGACTAGTGCTCCCAAACCTCTCCGCATGGTAAGGAATGAGAGTGCCCCTAGGCATAGTGTTAGGCTCAAACTCAGATTCGACATGAAATGCCAAATCATCTGTGGGACAACCAAACATACCATAACTACCATAACTAGTGCTCGCGAGTTCAAAATGAGTCTCGTCATCCTCCGGCATTCCATACCGGCGATGCGTCAATAGGGAATCAACCCTAGAGTAAGTAGGTCTATCATGAAAGATTCCTATCTCAGAAATCACAGGACTTAACTCAGTCAAATCAGGTGAAGGATCATAGTTAGGAGTAAACTCCCCATCTTCCACATGAATGGGAGAAGGTGGTTCAGGAATACCTTCTATATGGTCTCCCATGGTGTGTGAATCAATGTGCGAATTATTCCTCCTGGATTGTCTATTTCTCTCTCCCAAAGGAGGAGTAGATGTAGAAGGTAGAAGTCCTACTAAACGACGAGAACGGCGAGGAGCTGCACCCGAATCCATAATGACTCAAAAAATATCAAAGACTCTCTATCTACGCAAACCCTAGGCAAGCTATCATGCACAGAACAATCACCAATAAAATCTAAATCCAAACACAAGAAATCAAGGGTAGGAAAAGTGAGCTCCCGAATGAAGCAGGTATGTCTTGCCTAGGAGAGGCTTGAGACTCCCATACACAACAAGTGGAGGTACGTAACCAATTATTGTGGCCCTCATCTTCAACGCGTAAAGCAACTGTGCTATCCGACCCCAACCTGGCCAGGAGACCTACAGAATAACCCTCGCAAAGTACCCCCTCGATATCCTAGGTAAGGTCACTAAGGTCACCTCAATATAATCAATGCTCAGGCGGACAGCCGCAGGCAGGATTGACCGTATGGGCAGGGTAGTAAAGCTCGAAACTCTCGAAAGAGCCCTCAGATACAAATACAATCCTAGAAATATCTCCGATGCTACTCAATTATGACTAGGGGTCATCCCAATCAATAACCACTCACACTGCCTCGTGCTTAACTCCCTTTTGAGAGGAAGATCCTGAGAAACACTGGTTATACCAAGGAATTTCACACACTCACCTGGACAGACACATACATGTTGTTTAGTGGTCTTGGAGAATTAACTCACAATGAACTATTCCAAGACCCTTAAACCTAATCTTCTTGGTGAACCCTATCAAATAAAATAGTGTAGTTCATTTTAATTAAGCGTTGATTTTAATTGGGTTTATTACTCAAAAGAGGTATCTGGCCATGCAACTAATGATGTTATGACACGACATGAATTAAAAAGCACACCTAATAATCAATGCAAATGCATTGTTTCCATGAAAAATAGGGTATGCTACTACATGAAATGCACAATTTTCTTCAAATGATAAATGCAAGCTTTCATATATTAAATCCTGACTAATACTCCAAAGCAGATCTAGTGCAAGTACTATGCAAAATGCAAAATGCAATGAATGATGATAAGCAAATATTTTTGGATTTTTTGAAACAAAAATGAGATATACAAGAAAAAGAATGATTCTACAACCCCCAGACTCTGCAAGCACACTCAAGCAGCACTCAAGCAAAGAACTAAGGTAAAAGAAGTCTAATGCACTAATCCCAAAAAAAAAAAAAAATGCAATGACAAGAACATTCTTAAAAAAGAAATTTACCCTAAGAAAAATGTCTTTGGTAAAAAATAGGGGTGTATACAGACTCTAGAAGTATAAAAGGAGACTCATCAATCATCAAAATTCCCCCAGCAACCATTCAACCTCCTCTAAAAGGAAAAACTAAGGGAATACGCGACTATTCGCAGTAAACCTGTGTGGGTACACAGAAATAGTAGTGAAACCCACGTATATATGCGACTGTGAGTTCAAAACTCATGTACAGGAAGAAAGGCGCGTAAAGATAAAGGAAAATAGACAAGCTGAGACAAACTTCACACCAATCAGACACTACCAGGAAAACATGCCCCTAGACCCAACACAGAAACAAGAGAAAAAGAGCAATTCAAAGTCATTGAATGCCGATAGAAAAACCCCATAGGACAACTACTAGGAACTCCCCAGTGGAGTCACCAATTCTGTTACGAAGAGAAATTCCTATGGATTGGGGTATCAAAATAGACCGCTTGACTCCAGAAATCAATCCTTTCCAATATGCAATAGAAATCAAATATCTAACACTAAAGGATTAGACCTCATACCTTATTCTGGACGGTTGAAGTATATCCCCGTTGAACTTTCCAACTTCAGCTTGAATTGATAAATCACTTCCTCAACAACAAGTAAACAAGACAATCATACTGTATATATCGGTGTTATATATATTCTAGCATATATAATCAACAATGTATAAGTATTTGAAATCATCCATGGATAAAATATTCATTCAAACATACATTATTCGATAGAAAAATATATTTCTATTAATATAAAATATGAGATTACAATGGATACAACCTTTGTCGGCACATCTACAAATCGAAGAAACTGAATCCCCCACTTGGGCCTCCACCACCTCAATCCTCCATCTCTTGATAGCAAGCTCACAAGCAAAAGGAAAGCTTGGGAAGAACACAAAAGTGCTCCAAGGGACAAAGGGATGCAGACTCAAGCACAAGTTCTGGCAACAATGGACCATAGTTTCTTTGCTCTCAATTCTCTCTTATGCCTTCAATGTACCATAGAGTTCCTTATATATCTTTTCAAAGGGGTAATGAAAGGTCGAATCCGAGCGATCTCAAGGCATAGGGAAGGCCAGGAGTCAAGTGAGTCGGATCCATGTCAAGGAAAACCCCAAAAGGATTTGGATTATGCACACATCCCGATGTACACGGTTTTAGGGGTCAAACCCGCATATATACACGATTATAGGTTTTAAAGATGCGTGTATTAATTTTCACATGTTTTTAGGGATGGTCAAGGAAACATCAAAGGACAAAAATTGGTCCAAGGGATCTAAGGAGTCTGTAGAGGGACAGGGGAAGGCCATACAAGTGTGATTGACCTGGAGTTGTAAAATTATCTATAATAGTAGTGCATCGTTTGATTACCAGTCATTGATGTATACCGTTAACAGACCTGAGATCGCCCACTGATAATGAAAATGGGAATCAAGGTACTAGAGTGGAATATAACAAGTGTGAATATATGTGTTGAGGTCAAGCACTTGATAGAATCCATTGATTAGGAGACATTGATGTATTCCCAAAACTGTTGATGGCGAGAGAACCTACCATTGATGACTGTAAGTCTCAAGGAACTCAAATTACTCTAGAATCCTATCCCAGAATAAATGATCTGAATTCGATGGGATGGAATCCACTGGAAGGAGGGAATTAAGGCATCCCCCATCAACCAATACGAGGTACTCAGCAACACTGTATAATGTAGAAGGAATCGAACAAGATGTGCATGAACCAATAATAGTACCGAGAATGGCTGACATGCAAAGTCAAGACAAATGAGGAATGGTCAACTTAGGCTTCAACTTCCTTCGAACAAGAGCATAAAGGCAAATGGTGACTGAACGTAGGAATCATAGACTCGATATGCAAAACTGGGACATCTCTATGACATAGGAGGCATCAACAGAGGCTCCATAGGGATTGGAAAATTAACCAGTCAGTGGACATAAACTGAGAGAAAAGAGTACAGCTCCTAAACTCAAACTACTAACCCAACCAATGAATGTGATATAAATTTCTCTATTCGAAGGCGACACGACTCGACTGCTGGCAAAGATAATATCTTTTCCTATCCGGATTTTTTGTTTTTTTGTTTTTTTGGACTTTTTCAGATATTTTGAAAATCTTGAAAAAGAATAAAAGTTCTTTATAGTTACAAATATAGGAGGAGACAAGTGTCAGAGGTAAAAAAAGTTAGTTCCAAGTAGCGAAACATACCTATGCTCAATGCAAGGACATCATGTGCAGGATAACGATACTTGGGGGAAAGTCCCCTCCTGGTAAAAAAAATGGGGTATCAAGCTGCAAAAGTAATTTAAAAAGGCTCTGCTTGGCTAGACATGAGACAAGCTCGAGCTATATGGATGATAATCAAAGTCAGGGAAGCTAGCATGAGGCTCAATAAGGCAAGCAAAACTCATGATAATGTAATTACAACTTGACATATACAAGGGAGTCCCAGGGAAATGGGCAGCATAAAGTTCAAGAAGAGTATGAAGCTCTTGCTCAAAGTCATGGTAGTACTATAAAAAGGACTCCCACATCCTAAAGGAGAAATTTTGGCATGGGCACCAAATGCAAAGCAGGATCTAACTAGGGTACCCATGTATGGGAAAGCTCTACCATTCACAACATGTCACTTCTAAAAGAAAAAAGAAGGTTCTATGACAAGATAGAATGGGTTCATACCTAAGGTTAAGATGAAATGTTCATAAGGTTATGCAAAGTGAAAACGAATGTGAAACCTAACCTAAATGCCATTTTAGACATAATACCTGACATAGCAACGAATGGGTCAAAGCCACAATCAAACCGCACTCAAAACGGGCTCCTATAACATCAAATTAGTTCAAATGGTCCAAAATGATCAGAAACGGTAAAAAACTATATAAAGTGGGTAAAAATTTCAAAATTTTCATACCGTTTGAATTTTTTACCCAACATAGTGCATTTGAGCTCAGAAGCGAATTCCAGGAACATCATCCAGCAGAATCTCTCCCCATTTGATCTAGGTAGATTCCCTTGCCTCTCTCTTGCATTTTGATATAAAAATTTTCAAATTCCATGGTAAAATTAATTTTTTAGGCCATCCCAACTTGGGCATTTCAGCCCATGCAGAAATCGAGCTTTTTCTGTGTATAGGGCTGGCCATACAAGGAAAATTCCCTGAAACCTGTGTACAGGGATGCGAACAAGGTTTTAATGGACAAATAATGATCAAAAACTTGGTTTTTTGTGCAGGATGGTAGTAGAGTGGTGAGAGAGAGAACATGGTGATGTTGAGGAAGTTGTTCAAGCTGATCTCATGGCTCAACAAGCATTACGTGCATGTGGCTTATACAAGTTTTGGTATCTTGGCAGCTTGAGGGCCAATCCAAGACTACTCCAGCTGCTGGTAGATTATTGGGATCTAGAGTCTGAAACATTTCAGATAGATGGGATGTCACTCAACATTAAGGTTGAGGATATATATTTCATCACAGGTTTGTCCCAACGAGGGGAGGTGGTGAATCTCTGATCCTGTGGGCCAAGAGGTGGATTGACCATAGATGAGTACATAGTTGTGTACTGTCTTTCGAATATGGAGAAGGTTGGGAGCCAAATTCCTACAAACTCTATTCATATTCTAGGGCTGAAATCCATACTTTTGTCCTTATGCAGGATTGCAGGTTTGGATTCACTCCACCAGGCCTCACATCCAATGATGTTCTATGCGGTAGAGTGTATGTGACCTACAGTATATGACTGGAGTACTACACTACTGATCAACATGAAACAATAGCTTAGTGACTGCAAGATGGGTCGGGTGCGAAAACTCGGGTTTGGCAGCATACTGAGCACATTCTTCTTTGAACGGATTCCAAGGCTAAGCCCTAGGGTAGACATTTCTCCACATGGAGTTCAGGATCTAGCTCAGCGGCGTTGGGATAATGTCATGTGCAAACTGGGAGGTGGCAGGGTTGCTAACCTCTACCCAATAGATTTTTTTCCATGGTGGCAGAGACAAATCATCACCATAGATGACTACCCCTACGCAGGGATAGACTTCCGCAGAGACCCAGATATGCCCCTGCCCCCAAAAGCAGCTTATGGAGAAATAGGTAAAGAATCCCAAACCCACTTTTAATTTTTGAAGTATAACTTTTTTGTGTTTTTTGATATATAAAATTAAAATACATGTTTTTGGTGTGACGACAGATAGTGACATTCTGTCATGTATATGCAGATGTAGAACCACGACGACCAGATGGATTTCCTTGTCATAAATGGAGGGGAATAGGTGATGATATTATGGGTGCAAATGTGGAGTGGATTCTCCAAAGCATCCACACAAAATTTGTTCATTTGACACATAGAGTACCTATGGCGCAAGTCGAGGAATTTCCTGAGGCCATGCAGCACCAGGTGTTTGGAGTACCATGAGCATGGGTTCGACTGTTTCGCCGGCTAGCTAGAACCATAGTGTGATATCATGATCAGCACCCTCCTCCACCTCAAGCTTAGAGACCTGAGTGTATTCATTTTTGTATGACCGTGTACTACATTTTGGTGGCTCAGAAGCCCCAATTTTGAATATGACACTTATGTATGTGACATCACTTTTTGAACTTAATGAAAAAAAATTTATGATGATCAATTTTTATTTTATTTACATGTGTGTAAAATGTGTTCGTGATATGCTTATGGTCTGTGAAACAAATGCCAATCTAACACATAGTTAGCATATGAGTCAGCAACTTGATTAAAAATTCTTGGGACATGAATGTGTGTTATACTCTCAAATTATCGTTCTAGCAATGTAACACATAAGAATCTTTGTAATAATGTCAGATCCCTAATACGATACAAGCCATTACGTTCTAAAACCACTAACTGTGAATCAAGACGTACCTCAAGACAATGAACACCATGTGAAATGGCATCACGCAATAAATCAATAATGACACTATATTTAGCAACATTGTTTGACGAAGGCCATAAACATACACCTCCTGAAGACAATACTTGACCCATAGGAGTATAGATCACCCAAGCAGCCGAATTTGAGTTTTGAGTGTGGCGGCTAGCACCATCAATGAATCCTATGCAAATGGAAAATTCCATCGACATCTTCCATAAGAAACAAAATATAATCAACAAACCCGATCAACATAAGAAAACCTAACTATGCAATGCAAAACTGTACAATAATATACAAAAATAAGCCTTGGCTAAAGATCATGCATAGTATTTTTTGAGGTAGAGCCCATTTCTAGGCTCCAGCAAGGCTATCCCTTCATAATCAACTAGTTCATAGGTACCTTTATCTAGTACACATTTAACCACGTAAGGACCATGCCACATGGGTTTAAAATTTCCTGTCCCCAAGGGTTCCTTAGCTTGATCCCACAAAAGGACCAAGTCACCTTCACTAAGCCTCCTTGGACGGATAGACTTATCATATTGGATCTTAACGCGATGCTTGTTAACTTCTAGAGCTACTAAGGCATCTCAGCATTGCTCATCAAGCTGCTCTAAGTGGACCAAACGCTCTTCCAATGCGGAAGTGTCTGGTAAAAGCTCTATAGCTAGCTTCAGAGAAGATATTTCGAATTCAACCAGTAAAACTGACTCTACCCCATGCACAAGCTGATAGGAACAAAAATCGGTGGTAGTATTAACCGCAGTTCTATAGGCCCACAAATCAGGATACAACATGATATTCCAATTATTATTGCTTTCTGTAATGGTTTGTTGGAGAATAGACTTAAGTGACTTGTTCACTGCTTCAACCTATCCATTTGCTTGAGGGTAATAAGAAGAGGAGTGCTCTTTCTTATACCCTAGCTTGGAAGCCAACTCTTCCATAATTTTGTTCTAAAAGTGCCTACCATGGTCAATGACAATCTCTTTTGGAATGTCAGACCGGGTGATAATCTGATTGAAAACAAAACGTACAACTGTCTCATCGTCAGATTTAACTGTGGTTATAGCCTCTTCCCATTTCATGAAGTAATCAAAAACCACAATAATATGATGATTCTCTCCAACTTAAGCTAGGTTGTAATCCATAAAATCAAGCCCCCACTTGGTGGCACTTATTGACTGCATTAAAGTAATCTTTGAATATAGATGGCCAAAAATAGCCCGCTCTCAAGATTTTTTGGGCTGTAGAAAGTCCAAATAAATGAACACCACACGCTCCTCCGTGGAAATCATTAAGCACAACCACAACCTCATCATGGGTTAAACACTTGCATAAAATGGAATCCACCCGACAACGGTACAAAGTGTCATCCACTATGAGGTAGTTCTTTTCTATGTGAAGTATTCATCATCTCTCATCCCATGAGAGGTGAGTGGGGACCTTCAATGTTTGCAAATACACAATGATATCTACATACCAAGGGTCCACAGTTGAGATGAGGAATATATGCTCATCGACAAAATAATTCTCATAAACCTCCTCTCCCACCAAATTTAGGAAATTGGATGTGAGCTCAGCAAAGATTAACAATTTCTTCAATTTCACCGAAATGAACTCGAGATCAAACTCTTGAAAAATCACAATCCACTTATTATATTTTCTCCCAATCATCCTTCTAGTGATGATGAACTGAAATGGATTGATGTGAGCTACGACCAAAGTTTGGCGAAGGAGAATGTACTGTCTCAAATGCTGAACCGCATGAACACTGGCTAAGGATAGCTTATCCACATGGGAATAGCGAATTTTCGCATCAATAATGTTTCGGCTCAAATAATATATGACATGCTCATGGAGCTCCTCATCCTCTTGAACCAATACCATACCACTCATCTCTTGAGATGTGGCCACATAAATCAAGAAATTATGGCTATAGTTTGGTGGACTAAGCATGAGGGTTGTTGCTAAGGCTTGCTTAAGAGAATCGAAAGAATCTTGGGCTTGCTCATCCCAGTAAAAAGGGGTGTCCTTCTTCAAAAAACGCATGAAGCCTTTAGTCATGTTGGAAAAATTGAACACGAACCTTTGCAAGAAGTTCGCCATACCTTGTAAACATTGAAGGTGTCGAATGTTACGCGGGGGATATAATTGAATTAGTTCCGCAACCTTCAAGGGATTGGCTCTAATACCCTCCTTAGACACGATGAATCCTAGTAAATGACTAACTGTCATGCAAAATATGCCCTTATAAGTATTTAAACGAACTTGATAATGATGGCATCTTTCGAACACTAATATCAAATGATAAGGATGATGCACTCTCAAATAAGAGTGAGCAGCTAGATCATCCAAATATACTTCAATAATCATTTTAAGATCATGAAAGATTAAGGTCATGGCCCGTTGAAAGGTAGCTCTGGCATTTTTAAGGCTGAAGGGAATCCTCCGATATGCAAAAGTGCCCCAAGGAAAAATAAATGCGGTCTTGTGTTGATCCTATAGCTTAATTTGCATCTAATTATATCCATAAAATCCATTCATAAAATAAAATACCTCACTTCCCACACACTCATCCAAAATTTGATCAATAAATGGTGTAGGGAAATTATCCTTAGGACAGGCTCAATTTAAGTCATGAAAATTAGTGCATACTCGGATCGCTCCCTGCT
This sequence comes from Pseudotsuga menziesii, assembly GCA_001517045.1. NCBI lineage: Eukaryota > Viridiplantae > Streptophyta > Pinopsida > Pinales > Pinaceae > Pseudotsuga > Pseudotsuga menziesii. The sequence goes on along the minus strand of LPNX010950233.1, from coordinate 3,615 downwards.
TTGAGTAGTTTCTCTATCTTAGCTTTAATGGCGGGTGCTTTTCTAGGATTCACGACACACAAATGTTGTCGAAACAGTTTTGCATTCGGATAGGTATTGATTTCATGTTTGACAATATGAGGGTCTATACCTAGAATTTCTTGATATGACCAAGTGAAAATATCACAAAAGTCATCACACTCCAAACGATCAAACTTAGGAAGGAAATACGATCTATGGTGCAAATCTTCCCAAGATTGATCAATCCCAGACATGGCCTCAAGAATAGCTTCATTTGATGGAAAAACATCATCAAGGCAGTCATGAGATTGAGATGACTCTACTACCCATGCAAAAAATACATAAGGGTCCTCCTCCTTTGTCTGTGAATAGGAAGGACTAAGCTCTAAAACATGATCAATATTCGCTTTATACGCCACCATTATTGCAAGCAATGACACATCTGTCTCAACAGGCACACTCGATGTACTCGGTGAAGGAAGAATCCAAGGATATTCTATATGAGTGGTGTGAAAAGGATACTGAATTCGATGAGGATGAAGCCCCACCAATACTAGACCCAATCATAAGAATGGGGGCAGGAAAACTAAAGGTTCCCATAAGAGAATGATACATACCCACACCCACATTATTAGTTGTCAGCTGAGAATGACAGATAATTGGGATGGAAGCTCCTAATGATGCATTGACACTTAGATTATGGAATGAATTTTGATCAATGGTAACGATCTTCCCATTAAACGGAAATCAAACTACTTGAAATAGGGAATAAGCTATGGCTTGCATATTGTATATCCAATTCCTACCCAGCAAAATATTGTAGTCAAGGGGCGCATCAACCACCTTGACCTTGATCACGACAATATTCCCTCCCAATTGGACCTCTATAGAAAGAAGTATATCATGCGGTCGAAATGACCTACCATCAAAAGCCGTCAACATGTTTCCAGATTGAGACAACGTGGGATAACCTAAGCCCTTCCAACAAGACAAAGACATCATGGAAGCAACAGTGCCTTCATCAATGACAGTATGCATGATGGTGTTGTTGAGACACTCTACATGAATGAAAAGAGACACGTAGTAAGGAAAACGAGGTTGTACTCCCATGGTTTCAAATTTGATAATGGAAGAAGAGATATCATCACTAACCCCAAGAGAAGACAAGAAGCCCTTCTTCTGTGGAGGAAAAGTCTGAAGCACTTCTAACATGTACATTGCACAAGGAGTCTGGCCCAAATCCTTGACAACTGAATATTTCTGGGTAGCTCGAACATTAGTATTGTGCCCCAAATGCTTCAATACTCCCTCAGGAATGCAAGGTGGAGTGCCAAGTTTATCTGTAGGATTTTCAATTCGCAAAGGGCTCTTGGGTGGGGAAGGTTCTTCCCAAAGGTCTGGTTGCAACGAATCATAATCTTTCTGTCAAAACCCCAAATTTTTCACAAATTTAAAAAAATTTTAAATAGCATAATTGTATGTTAACACAATCGTTAAATACTGTTTAGTTAATGTTATTTACTTTGTAACTGTAAGATCATTACTTGGTTGGAATGTTAGTTGAGTTTATCTTTCTTCAGTTTTCTAAATGTTCTCTGTTTGCAACAGCATGTGGATAAACTACGTTAGACTGGGTTTACTTAGCTGTAAAGCTAACGCACACAGTTTTCCTTTATCTTACAGATTGACAGGTAAAGTTTTTGGGATTGCTGCTAATAGATCATTCTAGAGTAAAAATAAATCATATGCTGTTTCAAGTGCTTTCAGTAGAGAACTAAATGTATGTTAAACGGACTATTCAGCTTCTACAGGTATAGCCTCCTTTATTTCATGTTTGATATAAAGCAAAATATGATGAGAAGGTTTAAATACACTAGAGATAAGAATTTTTATTTCCCAATATATCTATGAACTCTTCAATTGAAAAGATATTCAGAGATAATGATAACAGTTTATATATATTTTCTTTTCCAACACTGCCTATAAAAATTATTGAAATTACTAGTACTAGTAACAGCTATGAGGATAAATTTCATTAGTGAAATTCAAAGGTTGACAAGAGGCCATTACAGTTTTGTAATGTCGTCCCTTTATTTGAATGATTATTATCACCAGTTCCATTAATG
>LPNX010950214.1:0-27163 GCA_001517045.1 Pseudotsuga menziesii | reverse complement strand
ACTTACCTTTTGAAACAAAAGACTTCCCTGGGTTGACAATGAATTTCGTAAACTCTGTATGTTGATAACAATCTATCTGCATTTAGGGTGCTCGACAGTGAGTACTAAACTATCACCATCTATATCTCCAGTAAGTGAATACTGAAAGCATCATCATCTATATCTTCAGTATAGAAATATGGAATCACCATCATCTGCATCTACAGTATGTAAATACTGAAACATCATCTATATCTTCAGTATGGGAATATTGAAATCATCATCATCTGCATCTTATCTCATATGTATAAATACCGGATTTCTATGTGTTACGACGGAACACAGGGTTCTCTATCATCACAAATCTAGTTATCACATAGAATCATTGTAGTATCTATCTTCAGGTCAAGGAGGCCTGATATCAGCTTTAGAAGCCATATGGCTTCACAACTTAGTAGATCAATCTGCTATGTATTCTGCTTCAGCCGTGCTAGGAGAAACACTGGACTGTTTCCTGCTAAACCATGAACTCATAGCAGACCCCAAACAAAAGCATCTTCCTGATGTGCTTTTCCTGTCTAAGATACTTCCAGCCCAATTTGCATCTGTGTAGCCATACAATCTATACTCATGGCTACCATCATAGTATAGACTAAAGTCTATAGTTCTTTTCAGATATTTATCGCATGTTTTGCAACTATTAAGTGAACCCGTCTTGGTTGAACAGATATTGAATCAAGGTGTTCACAACAAAACAAATGTCTGTTCTAGTATTTGTTAGGTACATCAATGACCCAATGATCTGTCTATAGTGAGTCACATCCACTAACTCTGATGAGTCATCAGCTAACAGCTTCAGGTTGGAGTCCATGGGTGTGGCCATGACTTTACATTCCAACATATTGAATCTCTTCAAGATCTCTACCGCATACTTTCCCTGGTTGAGAAATATTCCTTCTGAACTTTGCCATACTTATAGACCTAGGAAATAATGCATTAACCCAAGGTCCTTCATCTCAAATTATTATGCTAGTTTCTTCTTGCTTTCCATGGCATGTTTCTCATTCCCTGTCAAGAATAAGCCATCCACATATAATAATAGGATGACAAGTTCATCTTCTACAACCTTGAGATAAAGGTTAGGATGAGCTTTACTCTTGGTAAAGCCCATAATTTACAGGAAGCTATCTATTCTTTCATACCAAGCTCTGGGAGCTTGCTTCAAGCCATAGAAGGCCTTCTTTATCTTGCATATGTGAGTCCATCTGTCTTCAACTTCAAATCCTTGTGACTATTCGATGAAAAACTCTTCCTTGATCATACCATTGAGGAAGACTTGTCTTTACTTCATCATGTACCTTGCTTCCTGGAGTAAGTGTCTCTTCAGAATTAATTCCCTCTTTCTTATAGAAACCTCCACAAGTGTTTCCTTACTTCTATCAGCAACATATTTTATCTTGCAAATCCATTTGTAAGATACCACATTCTTGCTTTCTGGTTTGAGTACTATATCCCAAACATCATTCTAGTATTCTTTCATCATAACATCTTCCATGAGTTCGTCTTGTCAGATCATCAACATATCCTAGTCTTCTGCATTCAACCTTGAAGGTTGGAACCCACTTTACTCTTGGTAAAGTCTCGATCCATCACGAAGTTGTCCATCATGTTGTACCGTGTCAAACTCAGATATCTTCTGTAGTCACTCCCCCTCAAGTGGAGTATCATATTCCCTCTTGATTCTATACAGGTGGTTCTATGCTTGATATATACTTCTAGTAGGTCTGGTCAATAGAGTATGTTATGTCATAGTCTATTCTTTCAGAGGCAAATCACGAACCTTGCTTTGTACACTTGTTCTTGTAGATCCATAAATACTACGTACTTCCCTTTATGTCTCAAAATCATATCGTATACATCATTCCCCATGATCAGCTGTTATTCTTTGATCATAGCTTCTTTCATAGCATTCTTTTCTTCATCTTGATTTATCTCTCATACCCATGGCGGTCTTCATCCTTTGAGGTGGATCTACTTCTCTCTGAAGCTCTTTCTTTCGTCATGGTGTCTCTGAACCTAGGAGCTTCAGATTTATTGGAGTGAATCTTGAATTGTCATCACTTGTTCTTTGGAACAAGTCTCATCCTTCTTTTCTTGTAGGAGGTTGTACAGGACCTTTCCTACAATTCAAATGCACCAGTTGCATGGTTAGAACTATTTCATAAAACATATGCACAACGACAAATTCTTATGCATCATGCAACTGTTTAGCTAATACAACATTCATCCATCTCTCATGGAAACTTTCTAGATGCCCTCCATTTCTACCATGACATCATTGGGATTGTGCACTAATCCAATATGTCAGAAAAGAGGTTTTATTCTAGATAAGTAGCAGTGGAGAGTTGTATATCACCATGAGCTACTTACCCATCACATGCATATTAGTAATATACAGTCATTAATGCAAACAATCTATCATGCATAACACATCAACTGAATACAATCAAATGTATAACAAAACAATATCATGAAATGACAATTGAATACTTATCTTTTATTTGTTTCATGGGTAGACTCCATCATGATCATTCTGCTTTATCATCTTCTTCATTCATGAAATCATCATTTCTTATCCAAATGATAAGATGAATAAGAGGTTCTTTAAGAATTGAGTTCTTCATATTCCTCATCGCTTGAGGGATCTTCTTTGAATGGTGAGAGCTTGATATTCAATTGCTCCCATCTTCTTCTTCTCGAGCTTCTTCTTCTTCCCAGAGTCAGCTGAAAGTAATCACTTCCTTCTAGCACACATTCCTCGCATGAATGAATCCCATGATCCTGGGAGGCCATTCAAGGTGGCTATCACCACTTCTTCATTCTTTACTTCTTCTTTTACCTCTTCAATTTGTTTCTTAAGGTCATCTTCTGATGTATGTATTTCCTTCAAATAGATTAGTCAAGGAATCAAACATCTCTTTCGATAACTTTAGGGAAGACACTTGTGGTACAAGTTGATTCGTGACTGAATCAACAATGATCTTCTCAGCCTTGAACAAGTTCTTCTGGTGTAAGGCTTTGAGCCTCATCTCCCTCTAGAACTGGAACCTCTCTACTCATGTAGGTGTCCAATTCATTTTCTTCAGAGAGATCAAATACTTCCATTCTTGGAATTTGTCAACTTCATCAAGCTTATCATCAAGCTGATGTGATAGATCACTTTGAAATGGAACCTCAAATGCAAATAGCAAAAGATTAGATCTTACCGATTTGAGGTGTCCGTCCTGCTTTCGAAGCTGGCTGATCTAGGGTTTGTCAGAGAAACCCTAATTTTCAAAACTTGGAATATTTCAGATATCATTGTACAAAAATATAGATCTCTTCAAATGGAGCTGTCCAATGTACTCCTTTTCTTAAAACAGTGGAGGGAAGCTCCCGAAACAGGAAGCCCTAGTTTTCCAATTTCTTCTGCAGAAATTCCTGTCACTGTTTCTGTTATATCTCCAACATTACTATTTATCTATGTCTAAAATTTTGTACCAAGGTAACCTCGCATGTCCCTAATCCAACACCATAGGTTTCATTAGAATTGGTTTCACCAATTTGGATTTATGATCCTTTTCCCAAGGTGACCTGTTACAGGGCTGTTCAGAACAGCGAAGTTGTACAGTCTACCACGTGTCACTGTTTCATATTCTGGTTCTGAAATTTGGACCATAGAAATTATAGTCTGTGATATTTCTAGAAAATCTTCAATAATTCCATTTGGACCTCTGTATCCCAATATATAGCAATTATCCCTAGGTATCCTGTTTAGGGATGAATTATGGAAGAGGCTGGAACCCTAACTTGGAGGGATCATATCTCCCATAATATAGTGAATCGGAGGCTGAATTTTGGACACAATGTACATCAGGATTTTATATTTGTCCTTTGAAATTTTCCACTCTTGAATATTTTCCAATATCGGGATATAGCGAATGTACCAAAACTTATCATTTTTAGTATTTAGGGTTTTTCTAGCTCAGGGTCAAACTAGGGTTTGACTTTCCTGGAGTTTCACCCAACCAAAAATATTGATCCAGGTCTCTAAAATTCGATTTTGATGAGGAGAGAAATCCTATTCCAAGCTCACTCAAAAATTCTTCTTCTGCAAGAAGCCCTAATTTCCAACACCGAAAACTGAAAATGCTCGGAATCGAATTCCACTTCGACAGAAAGATGCACCCTTCAATGGAGAGTCAGCCTAGCCTTCTTTTGTTGATCAATTGTGGAGAGAGAACCAAAAATTAAGAAGCCCTAGATTTTGTAGCTACACAATGTCTTCTTTTCAGGGTCGCTTTAATACCATGTTAACTTTTCATATGCCTAGCTTAGACATCAGTATTTCATTTCATTTTCATAACAAAAGCATATAAATAGGATCACTGAAAGATAGACAAGCACAACCATACAAAAGGAACACAAATATTTATCCTGGGAAAACCCTAAAGCGAAAAACCCAGCAAAAAATTCCTCAATATAGATGCCCCAAAAAGATAAAAGATAAAACCAACAAGGAAATCAAAGCCTGATCCTCCTCCTTCTCCAGCTACTTCTCTCTCTCCACTAATGCGCTACACAAGTGAGAGTGTGTGCTCCAAATGAGGAGCGCTACACCTCTATTTATATTCATCCGTTCACTTAAGTTAACTCATCCGACATGTAGGCTTGAGTTAAATCATGTAGGCTCGAGTTACACATGTAGGCTCAAGTAACCACACTGGGGTGCTGATGACCCACCTTTACAATTAGAGGGGACTACCTCATGACTCTTGTTAGTTCTTCCGATTAGGAGCATCGGGGTACAATGTAATACAAGTGGTTCTCCCAGTAGTACCATCAGGGACCACAAAAGATACATATAGAATATTCTTCGAAGTTACAATATTTCAACAAAGGTGAATTTCAGTGACCCATTCTTCAGATGGCTCCGAGATCAGATCCTCATGGGGGAGGATTTTGATTACGTGGGCACATAATTTAGTGGAGATCCTGACCTACCACTCCCACCTGGCGGACAGTGGGGTGACATCAGTGAGAAGCAAACGAGACTTGGATATTCTCATGCATATTTTTGAGCAGCGCGACCTGGGGGAGCTTCTCCATTGGATAGGCAAGCTGGGGCCCTCTTTGTACCGCAGGGTGATGATATCACCAAGGAGTTAGAGGAAAACCTAGAGAGGTTAAACTTGGATATCCCAGATGCTTCCATTGATGACCTCCCTCTGAGGTATCAGAGACCTACAGGGGGAGTACTGGGTCGATTCAGTAGGCTGCTACGTAGAGTAGCCCGGGCGGTGATGTGCTACCACGAGCATCACTAGTGTATGAGATATCTACTAAAAGCTGACAGCTTCAAGATTTTGTATGGTGATTTTCGCTTGAAATCCTACGTGCTTCAGATGAGGTCTCGGGACCTATTTTTTGTAAACTTGTTCATATATATATATACAGACTTTTACTTGGTGTTTATATGTCTCAAATGGTTAATGTATTTTACATGAGTTTTATGTGTCTTTAAATGTTTATTTACAATAGACCATGTTTGATTTCAATGTCATGAATGGGAAATATGCCGATGTAATTAGCTAACGAGTCAGCAACTACATTATGTTCCCTAGGGATATGCTTATAAGTGACGGTTTCAAATGATGTTTCTAGAAAACGTACCCTCCGGAAGACACAGAGAAGCACAGGGTTTCTCATGGCATAGACATGGTTAATATGATAAACCACAAGTTGTGAGTCCATCAAGACTACCAGATTGCAAACATCTTGGGACGCAGCTTCACTCAGAAGACCAATGACTGCTTGATACTCAGCGATGTTATTAGTAGCGGGACCTATACAAACCACTCCTGAACTGACCAAATCTTCAGTCGGGGAATAGAGGACCCAAGCAGTTGAGGCGAGATTCAAGGTGTGGTGGCAAGCACCATCAGCGAATCCGTAGAAATCCATCTGCATGACCAAAACATGGTATAAACAGATGTGGACACTAAACTCAAAACCATCTTGAAAATACTAAAAGCATACTGAAATCCAAGCAATATACATATATACAAGATACTATCCAAGAAAGATCTAGGCATAATACCTTTTCAGGTACAACCCATTGCAAGGTTGCACCAAAGGGATTCAATCATAGTCAACGAGCTCGTAGGCTCCTTTCTCTAAAACCTTAGAAATAACAGAAGGTTCGTACCACATGGATTTGAACTTACCCTTTCCTAGTTTGTCATATCTCTAGTCGTAATTCAAAACTAGGTCACCCTCGTTAAAGGAACGAAGTTGGATGGATTTATCACACTGTGCCTTGACACATTTCTTATGTGCCTCATTAGCCAAGGCAGCATCTCTTCAAGTCTCCTCAATGCTATTCAAGTACAAAAATCTTTCTTCCTCTGCGGAAGTGTCTGGGAGAAGTTCGACAGCAAGTTGTAAAGATGGAATCTGACACTGAATCGGTAAGACAGCTTCGAGTCCATATACAAGTTGGAATGGCATGAAACCAATGGTTGTTTTCACCGAAGTCCGATAAGCCCAAAGAGCAGAGAAAAGAACATGGTGCCAGTTGGATTTATGATCTCCAACCATCCGACGAAGCATAGTTTTTAAAACTTTGTTAATGGCCTCTACCTGACCATTAGCTTGTGGATAATATGGCGTAGAGTTTTCATGGCAAAAACCTAGCTTGGCACTTAGTTCATCCATCATTTGATTATGGAAATGTGATCTGTGATCAGTAACAATGGACTACGGGACTCCAAATCTAGCTATAATATGATTGAACAAGAAGAGGGCAGCAGTCTTACCATCTTTTGCATATGTAGGCATGGCCTTAACCCATTTTGTGAAATAGTCAACGGCTACGATGATGTAACCATGCTCCCCAGTAGAGTTGCCAAATTTGTAAGCAGGAATATTTCACCTTCTGCAGACAGAAGTTGTTCCTCTGGTCTGAATGGTTCAGATCCAGAACAAATGACCGACAAAGGATGAAGACCCTCCCTGGATGTCGTAGATACCTGGAATTTCGCTTTGATAGTAAACATGTGTACCTGCAATCAGATTAAACATGAAAACACATCAAAGCTACCAGAACATAATCCACTAATCCATATTACTGACTAAGGAATCTAACAAAATTTACATGCGAAATCAAAACAAGAGTAATGTGGGATGGAAATAAGATTTGCATTAAAATGAATGGAGAAGTTTACAACCAATTAAGCCTTAGTGTTTACGTGCATCTCCATGAAACCAACACTTCATCCCCATAAGCTCCAACTTTACTCTCTATGCTCTCAAATGGCTTGGGCCAAGTGGTCAATCCAACAGCATAACAATACCTCTATGGTTCCCCCCTCAACCATGGACATGAGCTTGTATTTATAAGGCTCAATGGATAGGAATGGTTGAGAGATTTGTGGATGAGGTGGCCTCCAAGATCCTATGATGGGGGATCTCGAGCTCAACTGACCCACAATGTTAGGGATAAGAGAGGACACGGGGCTCATGATCTAAAAGCCTCAAGAAACCTCTCTTTTTTTCCATTTTACCCAGGGTACCACCTTTTGCCCCTTATGACAGAGCGGTTCAGGTTAAAAACGCTTATGGCCAAAGGCTATAAGCAGTGGCACCACTTATGGTAAGCAAGATACAGGTGGTGCGAGCAAGGTACCGCTCATGGTTAACAGGGAAAGCGCAGTGCTGAGTATTTTCATGAAAGATTGACAAACAAAACGGGTTTTCTCTCCAAGTGCTTGGATTAAGGGAAAATATGTAAGTCAAGGATTTTATCACATGGTGGTGACCGGATTTTTGTATAACAATAGAAGTTGTGATAACTAAATGGCCTCCCAGGATCATGGGATTCATTCATTTGAGGAATGTGTGCCAGAAGGAAGTAATTACTTTAAGCAGACTCTGGGAAGAGTACACACAAGAAGAAGCTCGACTCATAATAAGGGAAAAGAAGATGGGAGAAACTGAAGATCAAACTCTCACCATCCAAAGAAGATTGGTCAAGCGATGAGGAATATGAAGAACCTCTTATCCATCTTAGCATTTGGATAAGAAACGATGCTATTACGAATAAAGAAGATGATGAAGTTGAAGGCTCAAGAAGGATTCTACCCATGAAAAAAATAAAGATAAGTATTAAATTGCCATTTCATGATATTGTTTTGTTATGCATTTGTTTATATTCAGTTGATGTATTATGCATGATAGAATATTTGCATTAATGACAGTATACTACTAATATGCATGTAATGGGTAAGTAGTCATGGTGCTATACAACTCTCCATTGCCACTTATCGAGAATGAAACCTCTTTGCTGACATTGGATTATTGCACAATCTCAATGTTGTCCTGGTAGAGATGGAAGGAATCTATAAAGTTTCCACGAGATATGGATGAATGTTGTATTGGCTAAAATAGTTGCATGATCATATATTTATGCATAAGAATATGCCATTATGAATATGCCTTATGAAATTTTTCTAACCATACAAATGCATTTGACTTGTAGGAAAGATCGCATACATAATCGCCTACAAGCAAAGAAGGATGAGACTTGTTCCAAAGAACAAGTGTCGACAGTTCAAGATGAAGAATAATATGATGAATGCAGCGACATCATTGATGCAGAACCTTCCAGCTATGAAGAAGTAACAAAGAAGAAATGGAAGACCGGTTCAAGAAGAATGATGTCTAGGATGCAGTATCGATACATGAAGGGAAGTTCGTTGTTCCATCATGCAGTAGATGGAAACATCATGGGATACAAGGAAATATTTGTAGCATGAGGCTTCTCGCAAAAAGAAGGCATAGACTACGAAGATACATTTGCATTCACCAAAAGTTAAGACACATGACAAGCATAATAATGTGTGCAAATGAAGGAAGGCCTTGTATGAGCTCAGAAGACACCGATGGGATAACACATACATGAGGATCTTGATGAAGATCTGAACCTTTGATACAAGGTTGAAGATGAAAGTCTATAGAGGATGACAAGCTCACATATGGGTGCGAGAAGAACTTTTGAAAATTTAAAGATAGAGGATCTTGGTATCCAGTGACCCTAGGTGGATACATAGAATGTTAGTAGCAGAGGAAGCTACTTGTCACTCTAGTACATAATGTTTCAGTACGAAAGACAAAGGGAGTATGATGCTTCGCTTCAGAGGGAGTGACTACAGAAGATCCTGAGGTTCAACATGGTATGACAGGATGGATAGATTACTGATGACTCTAGGATTTACCTTTGCTTCAAGGTTGAAGGTGGAATACCAGTGATTCTCTTGTTATATGTCGATGACTTGTTCCTGACAAAAAAGAGGAACTCATTAAAGTTGAAAGAAGGAGACTTGCTTTCGAGTTCGAGATGAAGGACTTGGGGATGATGCACTACGTTCTAGGCATGGAGGTGTGGAAAAGGGAAGTATGCAGTAGAGATTCTGATGAGCTTCAGGATGATGGACTGCAAGGCTATGACCACACCTATGGAATTGAACCTAAAGCTATTGAGTGATGCTTCATCTGAGTTAGTTGATGCCATGATGTATCGACAGATGATTGGGTCCTTGATGTACCTGACGAATACGATACGAGACCAGATATTTGCTTTGCTATGAACACCTTGAACCAGTTCCTGACATATTCGAGACATGTTCACTTGATTGCTACAAAGCATATTATGAGGTACCTAAAGGGTACAATTGATTATGGGATCAAGTATAAGGCTGATCAGAAGATTAACCTGGAAGGTTATGTTGATTCAAATTGGGCAGGCAGTGCTATCAATAGAAAGAGCACTTCAAGGTGTTGCTTCACTATGGGATCAGTTGGATGCTACTTCTATATATTGCGACAACTAGAGTTGCTTGAAGTTATTTGAGAACCCGGTGTTCCATGACAAGTCAAAGCATATAGAGATCAAATATCACTATATCAAGGATATGGTGCAGAGAGGAGCAGTGAAGCTCCAGTATGTTGTGATAGATGAACAGATAGTTGATGTGTTGACCAAGCCATTGGCTAGAGTGAAGTTTGAGTAATTCAGGGAGAAGCTTGGTGTTCTCCAGATCGAGGTTCCCTTCAATGGGAAGTGATGATTCTGTGAGCCATTCTAACATGGTGAGAGGATTGGTTCCTTCCATGGTCAGATGTAAGGGTTGAGCCATTCTGTCATGGTGAGAGGATTGGTTCCTTCCATGGTCAGATGTGAGTGCTGAGCCATTCTAAGGTGACTGTGAGATGTGTTCTCACATGATTAGATATAAGCACTAAATTCCATTCTGTGAATGGAGGCACCTAGTCAGTTACCAGGAATACTCAGCCTAGCGCTGAGGGCCATTCTAATGTGATTGAGGGATGTGTTCCCACATGATCATATATAAGTGTCGAATGCCATTCTCTGGGAGAATGGAGGCACCTGGTCAGTTACCAGGAATACTTAGCCTAGAGCTAAGGGCCATTTTTATGTGATTAATGGATGTGTTCCCACATGATCAGATATAAGTGTTGAAGGCCATTGTCTGGGAGAATGGAGGCACCTAGTCAGTTACCAGGAATACTCATCTTAGAGCTGAGGGCCATTCTGATGTGAATGAGGGATGTTTTCCCACATGATCAGATATAAATGTTGAAGGCCATTCTTTGGGAGAATGGAGGCGCCTGGTTAGTTACTAGGAATCCTCAGCCTAGGGCTAAGAGCCATTCTGATGAGACTGTGGGATTGGTTCCCACATGAACAGATGTAAGTACAAATCCTTTCCACAGATGATAGTAGGTGCGACCTATCATGCTATTGGATGTGAGTGTTGTGCCTTTTCACAGATGGTAGTAGGTGTGTCCTACCATGCTGGTGATTGTAAGTGTTGTGCATTTCCACAAATGATAGTAGGTGTGTCCTATCATGCTGGTGGTTGTAAGTGCTGAGCCTTTCCACAAATGATAGAAGGTGTGTCCTATCATGCTGGTGGTTGTGAGTGCTATGCCTTTTCACATATGGTAGTAGGTGATTCCTACCATGCTGTTGATTGTAAGTGTTGTGCCTTTTCATAGATGATAGTAGGTGTGTTCTATCATGCTGGTGAATGTAAGTGTTGGGCCTTTCTAACATGGTTCTTGGATTTCTTCCTCCCATGTTCAGATGTGAGTGTTGGGTGTGCCTTTCTGACATGGTGTTGGATGTGTTCCTCTCATGGTCAGATGTAAGTGATGGGCGGGCCATTCTGACTTAGGGTCAGATATAAGCGCTGGAGAAGACCTACATGGAGGCTAGGCCTACAACCATCATGAAAAAGGGTTGGCTCTATAGAGCTTCCTATGATGAGAAGAATCGAGAGATAGCACTAGTGATGATGACCCAATGATGATCCAGATCCAGTGATGATCCAGATCCAGTGATGATCTAGATCCAGTGATGATGATCCAGCAGTGATGATCCAGATTGAGTGATGATCCAGATCCAGTGATGATGATCCAGATCCAGTTGAAGATGACTTGAATATGAAGATGACGAGAACTCAATGATGATCTAGATGATACAGAGAAGAAGACTTGTGCTAATAAATTGTGTCGAGAGAATACCTTCCTAGTTAAGAGGGAGTGTTGATGTATTTGTAACTTTGGAATGTATTCACTCGTATATCTTATGTATTGTACCTCGATGTTTATTCTGGGAAGTGTCTGTAATGTATTTGAGTCATGTCATGCCCCTATGTTCCTATCGGGAGATTCAATAATGTAAACAAGTCATGTAAAGTCATCATGGGTAACCCTCCTATTGATCAAGGGTTAAAATCCCCACAGTTGTGGGGAACTAGAGTTATTAGACTCTCCTAGATAAGTCAGCCCTAGGTGATTTAATGTAATTCAGGTCATTAGTACCCTAGTTGTGGTTACTTGAGCCTACATAACTGAGTTAGGATTACTCGAGCCTACATAATACAGTTAAAGGTTAAGTGAACGAAAGAATATAAATAGAGAGTGAGGGTCTCTATTTATTACACACACACTCGCTCAACTAGGGCGCATGAGTGAGAGAGAAGAAGCTAGGATCAGAGAAAGAGACAACTGCTATTAGAGATCATCTTTATGTTTTCAGGTTTTACTTTTTCCATTGGTGCTCATTCTATCTCTAAGGAAGTTGCAGGGTTTTCTCCTTTATGGTTTCCCCGAGGAAAATTCTTTGTGTCTCTTGTCTCTTGTGTTTATTGTTGTGCATGTTATTCTCTCAGATAATATCCTAAGCTCATATTGCTTAAATGATAAAAATCTAACAATATCCTCACCCATGCCTTACTCCCACTTCTTTTTATTCTACCTGCATTACCTCTTCATAACATTCTAGTTGTGACTAGAATCTGTTATCAATAAATAATACATTGAAGGAGAGAATCATTCATGGGTTCTACTTAACCTGGTAGATCTTCTTACAATTGGAGTTTGAAGTACCTATTGCTTCTCTTGATTTTCAGGTGCCTTTGGAACTTCATTTTCTTTGATTTCATCAAGCATTGTGTACTCTGTGTTTTCCTTTTCCTCTTTCTTTCCTTGCAACTGATATTTGTACATAATATTTTCATTCAATAATACATCTCTACTCCTAATGATTTTGTGATTTTCATAATCCCATAAGAGATAACCAAAATCATCAACCTTGTATCCAATAAAGGTACATTTCTTGGATTTAGCCTCAATCTTTGTTCTATTTTATTTATCAATATGGACAAATGCTTCACAACCAAAAGTTCTCATAAATGAGTAGTTTAACTTTTCTATGTCCATGCCTCCTTTGGAATCCCACCATCCAAAGTGCTTGAAGGCTCTCTGTTTATTAAATAAACAACAATATCTATAGTATCACCCCAAAACTATAAGGGCAACCCTGCATGCAATCGCATACACCTTGCATGCTCCATTATCATTATGTTCATCCATTCTGACACACCATTTTCTTGTGGTGTTCCAGGGACTTCCTTCTCTCTGCGAATCCCATTGTATGAACAGTAACTATCAAGATCCTTGTTGCAGTATTCACCTCCATTATCATATCTAATACATTTTAACTTTTTTCCTATCTCATTCTCAACCAAATCTTTCCACTCATTAAAAGTAGCAAACACATCAGATTTATGTCTAATGCAATAAACCCAAGTTTTTCTAGTTGCATCATCTATAAAAGTGACATAATAACGAGAGCCATCGAGAGATTGTACCTGAGCCCGCCCCCATACATATGTATGCACAAGCTCTAAATTTTCACTCTTATTTGGTTTCCCAACCCTAAGAAATATAACTCTCTTTTGTTTTCCATAAACACAGTTTTCACAAAATTCCAAACTTACTTGCTTCAGATATGGAAGAAATTTCCTTGAGTGGAGGATCTGCATTCCCTTTTCACTCATGTGGCCAGCCCTATGATGCCACACCGCTGCACCTATTTCTGTGGAAGCTACAGATATAGGATAATCAGTATTATGAGGAAATAAATACAACGTACCTATCCTATCTCCTTTTGATATTACCAGTGCTCCTTTAGTGATCTTCCACCATGTTTTACCAAACGTAGGAAAACAACCGCTATCTCCCAACTTCCCTGTTGAGATCAGATTTCTTTTCATAGAAGGAATATGTCTTACATCTTTTAGCAACCATTCATTCCCATTATTTAACTTAATATGTACCTTACCCATCCCAACAATTTTACATGGTTCGTCATCCCCCAATAAAACATGTCCAAAATCACCTAGAACATAATCATGAAAAAAATTCCTATGGGGTGTAGAATGACATGAATCCTTTGAATCTACTACCTAGTAATCACTATTATTATCTAATGCAATACTCAAAGAATCTTGTAACACATCACCTTCTACAATTGCTTCCTGAGTAGTCTCTTGTTGCCAGTCTCATTTCTTCTTTGGAGCTCTGTAGTATTTCTTCAAATGTCCTTTCTTACCACAGTTCTAGCACTCTATCTTTCTAAATATGGACCTGGATATTCCCTTTCTAGACTTATTTCGATTATGTGGGCTCCTTCCTATCTCCTTTTGTCTCCCTTTGCTCTCCATGGTCAACGCATTACCTGATGTCTCGCCTGTGCTTTTTATTCGCATTTCCTTGCTAAGAATAACACCAACAAAATCATCAAATTTAAGAGTGTTTGCACTAGGGATAGAGTTACTTACATCCATGAACAAGCTATTCCATCTTTTCAGCAATGAGCACAAGATTAGAAGAGCCCTAACCTCATCATCAAAGTTCACTTATACAGAACTTAGCTAACTAGAAAACGTATTAAATTCATTTAAATGGTCAGCAACAGATCCACCTTGTGACATCTTCATATTAAATAAACGCTTAATTAAAATATCTTTTTGGAAACCAAGGGTTTTTCATAGAGCTTAACCAATGCGCTCATCACACCCTTCGTTGTTGATGCAGGAGCAACAAATCAAAATTCTTTGTTTTCTTATTGAGCATGAAATGTTATTTTTCTACTCTCATGTAATCTTTTCTAGAATATAGGTTTAGTTATTAATTACTTGAATTTGAATTGTAATAAATGGCAATTTTCCATTGATTCCCTTGCATCTTGCAATAGGTTGCTCGAGGATAGGTTAGTTGTAGATTTCTTTTCTTAAGGGTTCATATCTTGTTATTCAGATCTGAAAAGTTGATAGAACTCTATATTAAGTTGTCAAATGTAATAATCAGATATAAGATGAGATGGGAGATAGGATATGAGATGATTTGAGAGAGTGGGCAGTGTGTGTATGCAGTAGGAAGTGGTTAATAAAATGGAGAACAAACTTATAGTTTCTATATGAATATTTGTAAATGCTTTGTTTTTTTTTCCAATAACCTGAAGTATGCATAATTTCTATGTATCTATTGACAGAAATGCTTAGATAACTATGAAGACGGAGATCTATTCATGCGACTGCAACAGAGAGGAAATTGATCGTTTCATGGATCAATTTAACCGTAACAATTTGATTTTAAAAAATCTGTGGCTTAGACAAATCGACGGTTGTGGATCAATTCCGTAAGATAAAGGTGTAAGGAAAATAATAGATCTGCAATGACAAGGTGAAGATACGCACTTGATCTTAGATCATGGACAAAGAAGAAGCCACATATATCAATGGTCGAGCATGAGTTCCGCAATGCAAAGTTGTAAGCTTGTTAAAGCTGCAGAAAGTTGAATTGCAAAAGAAAAGTTGGGAGTGGGGAATTGTAGAATCCCATCTTTGGAAAAGTGGGAAGGAGGATCCACAATCCGCAATCTACAATCGGATTACGGAAAGGACTATTGCAGCCGCAAGTTTGCGGAAGTCAGTTTTTGAAAACTATGAATTGTGAACCCACAGTCCACAATCTGCAATTGTGGAAAGAATTTTGTGGAAGGGCAGTTGTAGAAAAGAAATTGCGGAAGGGAGATTTTTGGAAACAGAGGTGCAGAACCAGAACCGCGGAAACATATTTGCGGAAATATTTATTGCAAAAACAACATTGCGAAAGAAGAATTTATCAGTGTTTTTGGCTGATTAGGATCAGTTTTACGTTTGCTAGTTCTTACCTAGAATCAGATTTGGTATCATATCATATCAGATCCTATAGAAGGAGTATGTCGAGGCAAGGAAGAGCACGTGGAGTTCCTATAGGAGCTGGTTGAGGAAGACAAGCTGCAGAGACACACACAAAGGGAATTAAGACAACTCCAAGCTAGGATGGAAAGCTATGGAGAGAATAAATTCAGAGAGTATAGATACCAGTGATGAAGAGGAATCCTCTGAAGAAGAGCAGGAGGAGATTGTTGATGAACTAAAAGTATTGAATATGCTGGTGAAAGCTAGTAATAGGCCTAAAGTTGAAGTTCCCGTGTATGAAGGTAATTTGAATGTTGAAGAACTCATGGACTAGATCAATGCTCTAGCAAAGTATTTTGATTTTGAAAAAATTGAGGATAACAGGAAGGTAAAAGATGCCTCTACCAGACTGAAAGGACATGCAGCCATCTAGTGGGATGAACTTCATATCCACGGAGAAAGAAGAGGTAAGTCCAAAATCAAAACCTGGGATAAAATGTTAGATAAAATTAAAATTCAAGTTATGCCTAAGGATTATCAATTGACTCTCATCAGACAATTGCATAATATTAGACAAAAGTATATGATTGTTAAAGAATACATAGAAGAATTCTTTAAATTGAGTGTTAGAGATGGACAGGCACAAGGGGACATGGAAAGAGTGGTCAAATATATAAATGGACTTATATTTGAGATACGAGATGATATTAACTTGTTGAATTTGAAGACTGTTGAAGATACTTTTCAGGAAGCCTCCAGGGTAGAAGAGAAGCTACTAAGAAGACTGAACCCGAAGAATCGAGGGATAAATTCAGCCAGAGGATCTCCAAATAGAAGAGGTAAGTTTTATACCTCTAAGGATGATGCAGAAGGATCTAGTAGTCACACACCCCAAAGAGGAAGATTCAGGGGAGGTAGGTTTAATGGTAGAGGAAGAGGTAGAAATAAAGAAGTGAAATGATATACATGTGGAGAAATTGGACACATGTCATGGGAGTACCCAAAGAATAAACCTATAGCTCAAAGGAATGCAAACATTGTTGAGGATTATGAGGAGTCCAATGAGGAAGCAGAAAAAGATAATCCTCACAAGGAAGGAGAGTCTCTTATGCGAAAGAGAGTTTTGGTAAAGACAGAGAAGAAACTGCATGAACCATCCCAGAGGAAGAGTTTGTTTAGGACTAAGTGCAAGTCACAAGGGAAGTGTTGTAAGATGGTCATTGACAGTGGTAGGATAGATAATTTGGTCTCCACTGAGATGGTATAGAAGTTTGGTTTAAAGAGGATGAAACATCCCACTACTTACGAAGTGTCATGGTTGCAGAAAGGACATCAACTCTTGGTGAATGAGCAGTGCAATGTGGAGTTTCAAATTGGTACTTATAAAGATGTGGTATTATGTGATATAATTCCTATGGATGTATGCCATATACTCTTAGGGATACCATGGCAGTATGAAAGAAAAGTTGTTCATGATGGAAGAAAAAACACTTATTCTATGGAAAAGGATGGAAGGAGACATACACGGTCACCTTTGCAACATGAAGCAATCCAAGAAGGTTCACGATCCAATATTCTGCTGATGACTGGGAAAGGACTGTTATAAGAAGTCAAGAAAGAAGAAGAACTACATTTTTCTCTTGTTGGAAAACCAAAGGTAATTTTAACTTCTACAAAATTTAGATGCTCTGCCTACTAAAGTTAAAAAATTTCTAGATGATTATGTTGATATTATTGTGGATGACTTGCCCAATGATTTACCTCCTGTGATAAGTATTAGTCATCATGGTGACTTGATAGTTGGTGCAAGTTTACCTAATAAGGAAGCTTACCGGTTGACTCCTCAAGAGAATGAAGAGATCAAACAGAAGATACAGAAGCTATTGGACAAAGGTTTGTTGAAAGAAAGTTTGAGTCCTTGTGTAGTACCCACTGTGCTTAGCCCAAAGAAGGATGGTGGATAGCGTATGTGCATTGACTCCCAATCAATCAATAAGATCACTATCAGGTACATATTTCCCTTACCTCGTATTGATGATTTGATGGATTCTCTAAGTGGTTCAAAATATTTTTCAAAGATAGATTTGAAAAGTGGTTATCATCGAATAAGGATAAGAGAAGGGGATGAATGGAAGACTACATTCAAGACTAATAATGGATGGTATGATTGGTTAGTGACATGTGGGATTACTAATGCACATAGCACTTTTATGATATTGATGAATGAGGTCTTGAAGGAATACACTGAAAAATTTGTGATAGTGTATATGTATAATATTTTGATTTTTAGTCAGAATAAAGAACATTTTAGACATCTTAAATTGGTGTTGGAAACCCTGCAGAAGGAGAAGTTGTTGATTAATCTAAAAAAGTGTAGTTTCCTGAAGAAAGAATTGATTTATTTGGGATTTGTGGTTTTAGAAGAAGGGTTAAAAATGGATCTAGAGAGGGTGCAAGCAATTTTGTATTGGCCGACACTAAGGAATGCATATGAGGTAAGAATTTTTCATGGTCTTGCAAGTTTTTATAGAAAATTCATCAGGAATTTTAGTCAATTTTGTGCACCTATAATAGACACCTTCAAGTGAAGTAGACAACCTTTCAAGTGGACAAAAGCAGCTAACAAAAATTTGAATTGTTGAAAAAGAATATTATTGAGAAGCCTATTCTGGCTGTGCCAAGTTTTGATAAAGTTTTTTGAGTAGAGATAGATGCTAGTGGGACAACAATAGGGGTTGTTTTGAGTCAAGAAAAAATACCAGTAGCATACTTCAATGAGAAATTAAATGATGAAAAACAAAAGTATTCCTCATATGATAAAGAATTATATGTTGTTGTGCAAACTCTCAATAAATGGAGGCATTACTTGATGCCCAAAGAGTTTGTTTTATATTCTGGAATCATGCTTTGCAATTTATAAATATTCAACCTAAATTGAATTAGAAACATGCTAAGTGGGTGGAATCTTTGCATAAATTTACCTTTGTGATCAAGCATACAAGTGGAAAATCTAATAAGGTTGTTGATGCCTTGAGTAGAGTAAATTTGGTCTTGCAGGAAATTAAGGTCAATCCTTTGGGATTTGAAAATTAGGTTAATATGTATAAGGAAGATGTGGATTTTAAGGATATATATGCAGCCTGTGAGAATCCAGTTTCCTACAATAGAATTCAATAGTTGGATTACCTGCTACAAGAAGGATTGTTGTTCAAAAGTAGTAAATTGTGCATTCCTAAATGTTCCATGAGATAAAATCGGGTACAAGAGAAACACAGTAGAGGTTTGTCAGGTCATTTTGGACAAGACAAAACATTTGCTCAGGTGAGTGCTTTTTATTTTTGGCCTGGAATGTAGCATGATGTAAAGAAGTTTGTGAAAATGCATATTATGTCAACATGCGAAAGGGAGGAGACAAAATATTGGATTGTATCAAACCCTACCTATTCCAACTAGGCCTTGGGATTACATCAGTATGGATTTTATTATGGGATTCCGTAGAACTCAAAGGGAAATTATTATGTTTTTGTGCTAGTGGATAGATTTTCTAAAATGGCTCATTTTATTACTTGTAAGAAGACTAATGATGCAACCCATATTTCTAATTCGTTCTTTTCAGAAGTTGTGAAGTTGCATGGTCTGCCTTTAAGCATTGTGTCTTATAGGGATACAAAAACATTTGGTCATTTTTGGAGAACCTTATGGAAGAAATTGGGTACTAAGTTTAGTTTTATCTCTACTTATCACCTTCAAACTGATGGTCAGACTAAAGTGGTAAATAGGAGATTGGGAAACAGATTGAGAAGTCTTTTTTATGGGAATCCAAATCAATGGAATTTAGCTCTTGATCAAGCTCAGTTTGCTTACAATCATTCACCTAACAGAAGTACAAGTATAATTCCTTTCCAGATTGTGTATGGTATGCACCCAAGAGGAGTGTATGAACTCAGAAGTTGGGGAGAACAGGAAATGAGAAGTGTAGATGGTGAAGATTTTGCATCCAGTATGCATGAGCTACAAGAAAATTTTAAAAGAAAGTTACATGAAAGTGTTGGGAAATATAAATGGAGAACAAATTTGAAGAGAAGAGAAGTTAATTTTCAGATTAGAGATTTAGTAATGGCATATCTTAAAAATGAAAGGTTTCATAAGAGGGATTACAATAAACTTAAGCTCAAGAAAATTGGACCTTGTAAAATTTTGAGGAAGTTTTCTGCAAATGCATATGAATTAGAACTTCCTTGTGATCTTCAAATTTCTCCAATTTTTAATGTTTCAAAATTATATCATTTTAAAGAATCATGTGTTCAGACAGAAGAAATAATATCAAGTGAAGATAATCCATTTGTATATTGGAAATTTACCATGGAAAGAACAACCACAAATTGAAGTTTATCCTTGACAAATGAATTTCAAAGAGAACCAAGAATAAAGATTATTTTCAGTATTTGATCAAGTGGAAATATCATCCAATTGAAGATGCAGCATGGATGAGTGAACTGGATATTTCTGAATATAATGTGAACCCTGAAGCACTATTAAAGAATTATTTTCTCCTCCCGGAGTATGATGCAGGAGCAACGAATCAAAATTCTCTATTTTCTTATTGAGCAGGAAATGCTATTTTTCTGCTCCCATGTAATTTTTTTAGAAGATAGGTTTATTTATTAATTACTTGAATTTGAATTGTAATAAATGGAAATTTTCCACTTATTCCCTTGAATATTGCAAGAGGTTGCTCGAGGATATGTTAGTTGTAGATTTCTTTTCTTAGGGGTTCATATCTTTCTATTCGAATCTGACAAGTTGATAGAACTCTATATTAAGTTGTCAAATGTAATACTCATATATGAGATGAGATGGAGATAGGATATGAGATGATTTGAGATAGTGAGCAGTGTGTATATGAATTATGCAAGGGTTAATGAAATGGAGAACAGACTTATAGTTTCTGTATGAATATTTGTAAATGCTTTGTTTTCTTTTCAATAACCTGAAGTATGCATAATTTATTTGTATCTATTGATGGAAATGCTTATATAACTGTGAAGACGAAGATGTATTCATGCGAATGCAACAAAGAGGAAATTGAATGTTTCACAGATCAATTTACCTATAACAGTATGAGTTAAAAAATTGTGGTTTTAACAAATCGATGGTTGTGGATGAATTCTGCAAGAGAAAGGTGTAAGGAAAATAATAGATCCGCAATGACAAGGTGAAGATCCACACTTGATCTCATATCATCGGATAAAGAAGAAGCCGCAAAGACCAACGGTTGAGGATGAGTTCCGCAATGTAAAGTTGCAAGCTTGTTAAATCTGCAGAAAGTTGAATCACGGAAGAAAAGTTGCAGGAGGAAAATTGTGGAAGCTCGTCTTTGTAAAAGTGGGAAGGAGGATCCGCAATCTGCAATCTAATTGCAGAAAGGACCGTTACGGCCACAAGTTTGCGCAAGTCAATTTTTAAAACTGAGAATTGCAAACACGCAATCCACAATTGCAAAAATACTGTTGCAAAAGGGCAATTGAGGAAAAGCAATTGCGAAAGAGATATTTACGGAAAGGGAGTTACAAAGTTAGAACTGTGGAAATAGATTTGCGTAAATTTGTATTGCGGAAACAACCTTGTGGGGTTGAGCTTGTGGAAGAAGACTTAATGAGCGTTTTTGGATGATTAGGATCGGTTTTAGGTTTTCTAGCTCTTACCTGGCATCATTTTTCTTTTCTTTTGAAATATTGAAAGCCACTGACAAATCCAGGCGCAGCCGTATTATTCCTAGTTCCTTTCTGTCAAGAACCTTCCATTCTTCATCCTTCGTAGTCGTTGGTTGTTTTGTTTTTCCGCCCAACTGTAGGTATAGATCCTTCTAGTACAGATAGTCCTCCATTTTTATCTTCCATAACTGGGAGTTTTGGCCGTTAAATTTCTAAACCCTAAAATTTCCTTCTTCTGCCATTTCCCCCACTCAAACTAGGAACCCTTCTTTCCTGCGATTTTACCATCCAAATAAACCTTTTGGCTCTAATACCAATTGTTAGAAAAACGGGATCGCAGAACAATAACAATTATACAATTATACAATTAAATAATTAAAAAAGATGCAAATATTAAACACATTACAAGAGAGACACATATATAACATGGTTCACCCAAGATGGGATACATACACACATAAATTTCTAGTCCTTTATTATTATACCATCCAGCAAAAATGAAGGGATTCAACCTGCAGCAACCCCATTGCACTTCCTCTTCACTCTCTCACAGTCTCTCTTACACAATCAAAAAGATTGTCATACAATGCTACAATACAATACACAACCATATTAAAATTCCTTCCTTTTATAAAGGGAATACCATGGGAAAATACCACAAGTTGCCAAAATACCATGGGCTCGTAAATCACCCATTATTGACCAAGTCATGACTTTGAAATTACAACATTTTACAAGGAAATTTTTTCTAAACTTTCTCTATGGGGGCGCTCCCCCGAACCCCCTCCAGGGGGGGCTCCCAAACCAATCGTCGCACCCCTGTACCCCCCAGACAACTATAGTGTGGGGGGGAATCCTCCGGCACACCCCCTGTCAGGTGTTGGGATCCAAACACAACTGAAATAACATCTCTGAATCAGGAAGATCGGCCTCCACAACCAACAGTTAATGAAGAATATGGTTACTATTATACCAAATATTGTTCCACTTGAAAAAAATTGTACACAATGTTTGCTTGGAAATCATCATTATGAACCCTTTGATTTTGGGAAAGCATGGAAATCCCAAGACTGACTAGAACTTTCCCACATGATCTCTATTGCATGAATAAACCCTCGTTAGTAGGTGTGAATTATGTTTTAAACTTTATTGATAATTTATATAGGTTTACATAGCTTGGGTCTATTTCTTGAAGAATAAGAGTCATGTATTAAAAATATTCAAGAAATATCACGCATTGGATAAGAAGAAATTTGGTCGTCCTGTAAAATGATTGAGATTAGAAAATGGTGGAGAATATGTGAGTCGACAGTTTGAATATTACCTAGTATAGAATGTTATCTCTTAGCAGACATTTGTCCCTCACACCCTGTTGGGCTCTGATCTACTGATGCAAATCAAACCTTAAATTAATATCAATCTGGGTTGGTAAACTTAGAGGCATATCCAAGTTTTAGGAATCAAAGCTAGACTTGTTTGGTAATCTAGTTATCTGTGAAATAAACCTACTGACAGATTAAAAATACTGTAACTTAAAGATACAAAAATCCTTTTACAGGGACGGCTTCATTTGTTTCTTTTCAATTACACAGCAATCTATATATGAAAGCAATCTATTTGTGAAAGCACTGAGATAATAAAAACAATTAAACAACAACTCTAACCCTAAGATATAGACTACAAGGCTTTGCCTAATATTCCAGCGCTGAATGAACAATTAACCATCAAATTCCCTTACAGGAAAGTGTTCATAATTTATAATTGTTCTAATCACTTCATCATTAAATGAGCATCGATGTATAGCATAATAAAATCACAGTCTGAACCGTTCCTTTAATATTTAACCAATAAAATGACAGAGCTCATGAAAATGTAAGTGATGTACAGCACAATGGGATCGTAGTCTAAGCTATTCCTTCAATATTCAACCAATGAGATAACAGGGCTTTTTATAAAACTGATTGGAAACTAATTTAACTTGTTCTGCAATAACAAAATTAAATCCTATAGAAATTAAACATACCACTGGCACGATTTAAACCATTTGCATCAACCCAAATCGCTGTAATAATCCAAATCGCATTCACTGGCAATGTTAGGGTGTGCGAACTCAACAATGGGGGCCCTCCAATGCCTCGTTCCACACACACAGTTGAAGAATTACATAACTTAAAATCTAAATGTATTCACCATAAATCGATTACACAGTAAAAACCACGCAGTTCAGAAACAATATGCATTTCTCCCAAATCGTGATGATTTTCTTCATTGTTTTGTGAAGTACTTATACAAATTCGAAAGAAAACTAGAAATGCTATAATCCTGTAAACTAATTAATGAACGTAGCCATCGAGATCCTCTATCAGATCTGTGAGACTCAACAAAATCGAAATTGCTCTTCTTTTGTGATGAGTGGTAGCACAGGTGGTCACCTTTGACTGTGGTTGACTTGACACCTGTGAGAGCCACATCATCTATCCGTTATAAGTTCATCCATCCTTGGACACTGAGGATCTTTTCTCCATCTTCTGGTTCACGCCTAGCTGGCCTGCAAATGCTCAATCTTGGAGACATTACAGGAAGTTAGGACATCCTGTAATATGAATAAAAATCTTAGTTAAAATGCTTTAAAAATCTCAAAACTCAATTTATTAGAAAGCAATGACATTTATACCTCTTAACCAAAGTTTATGGGTGAACTTTAAAGCTTTACTAATCAGTATGAGGGATTTATGAAGGAAAATGGAAGATATCTAGGTGGCAAAAAGAGGTCAAAATGGTGCCCAACATCTCCCCCAAGAGGAAACTACTGCATGTCCTCATGCCAAAAAAAAAATTGACCCTGTTCAAAACCAAAATTTTGCTGCTGATCATCTTGCTTCTAGTCTCCTGTCTGTGATGATGCATCTGTTGAGGCCCGAGATGCATAGAGGACCTTCAGTCTCTCATACTTAGCCTTATAGACCTTCTTTTGCTTATACCATCTGTATGCATGTTTAGAGATGTGTGTCCTCTGAACCTTCAGCTTCCAGTTGACTTCTCTTAACTTCTCATTCCTTTGCTCTAGTTCCTCTATTTCAAGTTTTAATCTCTTAATCTCTTTATTGTTTTTAGAAGTCTTCTTTTTCTTCTTTTTCATTAGAAGCTGTTCAGAATTGGTATCCATGCCCAATTCTTCATGCTCTTGTGCTGAATCTTCTTTTCTTTCCTCTTCCATAGTTTGCTGCTCTGAGAAAAGAGAAGCTGAGTCTTTTAATATTTCCTGTTTTGACTTCTTTTCCTTTTTCTTCTCTTGCTGATCCAAGAAGAGATTGATCCTTTTTGTCTGCTTGATCACCTCATCAGGGTCTTGGATATCCTGTCCTATTTCAGCTGCTGGATCTTCTTCTTGACTCCCCAAGGCTTGTATGTGTTCCTCACCTTCTAATGCTGATTGGCTTCGAGCTTGCTTATACTTCCTTGGCTTTCTTTGGTAAGCAGTGAAAATCTGCTCTTGTCTTTGAAACTGTTTCTCTTCTTTCTTCACACTCCTAGTTTGTATCCTTCTCTGAGGCTGTTTTAGAATTGTTGCCTCAGAGTTGTCTTCTTCATCAGTAATCAACAATACTTCTTTCTTTTTCTTTTTCCCCTTTGGCGGTTTTGAGCTTGTTGCCTCAGGGTATGTTATCATTAACAACTCCTCTTCTTTGAAACCTTCTTTAAGCAATTCTTCCTGTTCTTCAAACTGATTTTGAACTAAAAATTCTGACCATGACAAATTCTCCTTTTGTAACTCATGTTGGATGATGATTTTGATAAGTCCACAGTGAAAAAGGCTTGTCATTTTGTCTTTTGGACACCTTTGGACAGCCTTAGCCATCTTAGTTAAACTCTGTAATAGGAAATAGGGCATATTGATGTCACATTCACCTTTTAAATGCTATAACAGCTTGATGTGGTAAAGATAAACAATGTTGAATCTGCCTTCACAGGTAATAAATTTTTGAATAACATAAACTATTTCATCCCAGGGATGCATCAGCCAACTCCTTGGTATCCCTTTCTTCCAGTTTACTAACCCTGCTCTTGATCTGCACAAAAAGGGAATCCGTGCTTTCTCTTTGAACTGTTTAGTCTTGAAAAATATTTCTCCTTGTTGTGGCAATCCAGTGATTTGTGCTAGGATGTCTTCAGATAGTATGAAGTGTAAGTTTCCCAATATAACCTTTTCTCCATCAAAAGTTTCAGCAAAAGCTAGACTAATCTGCACATTATGACCATCAAATTTTTCAAAGAAATTTACCCACTGCTTATTTTCAAAAATCTCAAGGCAACTCTCATGAATGTCATTGGGATTGAATTTCGATGGTTCTAGTCTAGCTGTCATTTTGAATTTGAATAGGAAACAGGAACCTTTCAATTTTCAACTCTGCCTCTGTTTTCTTATCCCCAAAACAATACTTTGAAAATGTGGAATTTATGTTGGTCTGAGCAGAGTATTCAGCCAAGAAAGGGTTTAAATTTTACCTCCTTTCTGATGTAGCAGTCTTTACTTCTCCCTGCTCGATTTCCACAGCAAATCAATGCCTGCGAGTTGCCTTCAATTCCTTCCTGCGCGATTTCTACAGCAAACCAATGCCTGCGAGCTGCCTTCAATTCCTTCCTGTAACCTACGGCCTCTTCTTACTGCAAACTGTCACCCACAGCAATCGATTTTGCAGAGAAGAACAATTGAATTCAGTCCCAGGAAAATGACCAAGTCGTGGTCTCCAATTTCACCAATTCATAATGCAGAACTCAAGCACATTTATATGCTATCGTGGGGCATATAACCACGTTTTTCTTCATCATTCCATAAACATGCCACTCCCATTCAATCATTTGCTCATGAAAGGTAAGGTTTTGATTTATGTTTTAATTCCTTTATATGCCCCAACGTTGAACAAGCTATAATATATACTTTAGTTTCTTTGTATACCCAACGTTTTTAATGTTGTAGAAAAGGAATTCTTCTTTGAGAATATACATAACCATCGATTTTTCTTTTAAGCATGGTGCACTAATGTATATAGAAAGATGGTTGAAATTGTATTTCCCAGTTTATTGCTTTAAAAACATTTCATTTTCTGCTGAGAATGAGACCCTGCCTGATTTTCTGCTAAAAAGAAGACCCTGCCTGTAGAATGCAGTACATATCCTGTAGAATGCAGTATGTATTTTAGACATTTTAAAAATTTTCTCTTGGGTTTGATCCTGACAACCATCTTAACCCCTAGGGTGGGAAATGGAAAGTAAATGGAATGCTGGCAGAGACTGTGCGAATGATGAAAAATAGGCAGTTGGCAGAGACTGTGAGGATGATAAAAAATAGGCAGTTGGCAGAGACTGTGAGGATGATGAAAAATAGGCAGTCAAGCTTACAATGGTTGATAAATATGTCATCACTTAGAAACAAACAATTCTGAAACTTTTAAAACATAAAAACTAAAAATTCTTACAGACTTTGCTTGATATCCCTGTATGATGAGCTTGCTTCCTGATGAAGTTGGTTTTGTATTTATTTCTGATTCATTTATGTCCTTCTGATGTCTTCTGTCTGCCATCTCAGATTCCTTCAACTTTACTAAAAGTCAGGTCCTTCTGTAGATTTCTTCTGCCTTACTGGAAGTCAGGTCCCTCTGCATTGTTAAAAATCACTTGTATTGTTGGAAATCAGGTCCCTTCTGCATATGAAAAAGGCTTGGAGGGTTCCAAAGAAGCATGAAAATGCTTATCCCCCTCACAGGCCTACCTTTTGACTTGTCCTCAAGTCAAACAAAAGTTGTTTATTGAAAAATA
>LPNX010950211.1:109041-129742 GCA_001517045.1 Pseudotsuga menziesii | reverse complement strand
TTTCCTATTTGTACTTTTATAATCAAACTGTCTGCAAGGTCTAGTATGTTGGTAACCCCCAGACCTAGGTTATTAGGTGAATTATCCATTACAACACTCACCTAGGGTCGACTTCACTAGGATAGTCTAATAACCAAAGGACCCCACAACTGTGGGGACTTTAACCCTTGACAAATAGGAGGGTTACCCACAATGACTTGACATGATTTTCTCATTATAGAAACTTCCCGATCGGAACATCGGGGCATGACATGACTCAAATACATCTCAGAATAAAAATTGGGTTACAATAGATAAGAAATACAAGTGAATACATTCCGAAGTTACAATTACATCAACACCCTCATTCTCAGGACACCAGTATTGGATGACGGGCGACGAGACTCATCATGAACCTACAAGCACTAGTTATGGTAGTTATGATATGTCTGGTATTCCTACACATGATTTGGTACCGCATGTCAAGTCGGAGTTTGAACCTAACACTATGCTTGGGGGAATTCCTAGTCACTTCCATGTGGGGATATTTGGGAACTCGAGTCACATTACACCCTCCATCCCAACGGTGGATATGACATCACATATTCATCCTAGACCTAGTGCTAGTGATTCTATTCGAATACCAGAGCCCAGAAAAGTGATTGTAGGGAATACCACTTATGTGATTTCACATGTCCCTTCGTCCTCTATTCCTAGTTCTTCGAATGTTATTCCTCCCGCACATTCACGTGGTCCTTCGGGCCAGAATGTTGCTGCGAGTCATGTGCGTACTGCTGCTGTTACAGAGACAAATTCCTATGGATTGGGGTACCACAACAGAAATATTGATTCCAAAAATCAATCCTTTCCAATATGCAATAGAAATTAAATATCTAACACTAAAGGATCAGACCTGGTACCTTATTCCGGCCGGTTGAAGTAGATCCCCATTGAGCTTTCCAACTTCAGCTTGAATTGATAAATTACTTCCTCAACAACAAGTAAACAATACAAGCATACTATATATATTGGTGTTAGATCTATTATAGCATATATAATCAACAATGTATAAGCATTTGAAAACATCCATGGATACAATATTCATTCAAACACACATTATTGGACAGGAAAAGATATTTCTATTAATATAAAATCAGAGATTACAATGGATACAACCTCTGGAGGCACGTCTGTGAATCAAAGAAACTGAATCCCCCACTTGAGCCTCCACCACCTCAATCCTCCATCTCTCGATAGCAAGCTCACAAGCAAAAGGAAAGCTTGGGAAGAACACAAAAGTGCTCCAAGGGACAAAGGGATGCAGACTCAAGCATAAGTTCCAGAAACAATGGACTATAGTTTCTTTGCTCTTAATTCTCTCATATGCCTTGAATGTACCATAGAGTTCCTTATATAGCTTTTCAAAGGGATAATGAAAGGTCGAATCCGAGCGATCTCAAGGCATAGGGAAGGCCAAGATTCAAGTGAGTCGGATCCATGTTAAGGAAAACTCCAAAAGGTTTTGGATTATGCACACATCCTGATGTACACGGTTTTAGGGGTCAAACCCGCGTATATACGCGATTAAGGGTTTAAAAGTCACATGTATCATTTGTCACATGTTTTTAGGGATGGTCAAGGAAACATCAAAGGAAAAAAAATGGTCCAAGGGGCCTAAGGAGTCTACATAGGGATATGGGAAGGCCATACAAAGTGTGATTCACCTGGAGTGGTGAAATCAGCTATAACAGATGCCCCCTAATGTGTGAGGTCAGAGGGGTCATACGATGGCCGAAATACAATATAAGTCCATCTCAGAAGTGGAGTGATGAAGAATCCCAAATGAAAGACCAGCCACCCAATCAACATAGTACAATGATACAACTCTGTAAATACATATAGCAGTCCCAGATACATAAGAGTACAATGGCCATGAATAGGCATGATATAAGATATCACATAAGTGGTCATTGCCACATACAATATACATATATTAGAATCTCCATGATGAATATATACAAAGGATCATGCCATCTCCATAATGACTGAAGATATACAATGGATCAAGATCTCTATAAGATCTGGAAATGTCTGACATATACTGGAATCAAGTCACGAGAGCTAAAATCTCATGAACACTGGCACAATCAAGGAGGTAGCATATAAGAGATGCCACCGATCTGGAAGGTATTCTACACAAACCACTATGAGTACATGTCCTACTATGTGAATAGAGGTGTCGAGGTCGAACATAGTAGTCCATCGTCTGATTATCGGTCATTGATGTATACCGTTAACAGATGCGAGATCACCCACCGATAATGAAAATGGGAATCAAGGTACTAGAGTGCAAACTAACAAGTGCGAATAGATGTGTTGAGGTCTAAAACTTGAGAGGATCTATCGATCAGGGGACATTAATGTATTCCCAAAAACTGTCGATGGTGAGAGAACCTGCCACTGATGACTGCAAGTCTCAAGGCACTCAAAATGAATCTAGATTCCAATCCTAGAATAAATGATCTTAATTCGATGGGATGAAATCCACTGGAAGGAGGGCACTAAGTCATCCCCCATCATCCAACACGAGATACTCAGCAAAGCTGTATAATGTGGAAGGACTTGATCATAAGGTGCACGAACCAATAATTGTATCGAGAATGGCCGACATGCAAAGTCAAGATAACTGAGGAATGGCTGACTTAGGTTTCAATTTCCTTCGAAAAAGAGCATAACAACAGATGGTTACTAAATAAAGGCAGCATATACTTGATATACAAACTCAGACATCTCTGCGACATAGGAGGCATCGACAGATGCTCCATAGGGACTAGAAGCTTAACCAGTCGGTGGAGATAAACTCAGATAAATGAGTACAACTCCTAAAGTCAAACTATAAACCCAACCAATGGATGTGATATACAGTGCTCTGTTCGAAGGCGACACGACTCGACAGCTGCCAAAGATAACAGCTTCCAAAGATAACATCTTTCCTTGTCCAGCTTTTTGGTTTTTTAATTTTTTTGGACTTTTTCAAATATTTAAAAAGCTTGAAAAAGAATAAAAATGATTTATAGTTACAGATTAGGAGGAGACGAGTGTCATAGGGGAAAACAAACTAGTTCCAAGCAGTGGAACATACCTATGCTCAATGCAAAGACACATGTGTAGGATATTGACACTTGGGGGAAAATCCCCTCTCGGTAAAAAGGGAATCAAGCTGCAAAGGATATATAAAATGTCTCTGCATGGCTAGAGATGAGACAAGCTCAGGCTATATGTCTGAAACGCAATGTCAGGGAAGCCGGCATCAAGCTCAATGAGGCAAGCAAAGCTCATGATAATGCAATTACAACTTGACATAAGGGAGTCCTGGGGAAATGGCCAGCATAAAGTTCAAGAGGAGTATGAAGCTCTTGCTCAAGGACATGGCGGGATTAGAAGGGACTCCCAGACCTAAGAGAGGACTCACAGCATGGGTTCCAAATGCAAAGGGGAGCTAACTAGGACACCCATGTATAGGAAAGCTCTACCATTCACATAGTACCACTTCTAACAGCAGCATGAAGGTTCGGTGATACCATGGAATGGGTTCATACCTTAGGTTAAGATGGAATGGTCATAAGGAAATGCATAAGTACGAGTGGAAGTGAAATCCTAACCTATATGCTAGTTTAGACATAATACCTATAATAGGCACGAACGGGTCAAAACCTCAGAGAGAGTGTACAAAAAATGGACCCTACATGACAACCATATTAGTGCAAAACAACCCAAAATAGTCAATAAAGAATCCAAACTATAGCATATAGGGAGGAATGATCATGAAAACTTCTCCCAAAGGTAACAATGCAGTGAACGATGGGACATAAAAAGGAAAATAAGTTGTAGACCCAATGTTCACGCATCCACTACCACCCCCATGAGGGTGACCACTGGTGTAAAGACCGAGTGAAAGGAATAAAAATCCTCCACAAATGGAGGATATGTGAGCTCCTGAATGCAGCAGGTATGTCTCACCTAGGAGAGGCTCGAAACTCCCATACACTACAAGCGGAGGTATGTAACCAATTATAGTGGCCCTCAGCTTCAACGCATAAAGCGAGTGTGCTGTCCGACCTCAACCTGGCTGGGACACCTGCAGAATAACCTCTACGAAGTACCCCCTCGATAACCTAGGTAAGGCAACTATGGTCACCTCAATATAATCAATGCTCAGGCAGACAGTCGTAGGAGGGATTGACCATATGGACAGGGTAGAAAAGACCGAAACTCTGAAAAGAGCCCCTAGATATGAAAACAATCTTGGAAATATCTCCGGAGCTACTCAGTTATGACTAGGGGTCATCCCAATCAATAACCGCTCACACTGCCTCAAGCTTAACTCCCATGTAAGAGGAGCGTCATGAGAAACACTAATTATACCAAGGATTTCACTATCTCACCTGGACAGACACATACATGTTGTTGTTTTGTGGTATTGGATAATTTACTCACAATGAACTATTCCAAGACCCTAAAACCTAGTCTTTTTGGTGCACCCTATAAAAGAAAAGAGTGTAATTCATTTTATTATGCATTGATTTTCATTGGCTGTAATTACTCAAAGGGAAATGACCATTCAACTAATGACATTATGACTCGGTAGTGAAATAAATATTCACACCATAACAAACAATGCTAAGTGCAATCTTTGTCAAATAAAAAATAGGGTATGCCACTACAAGAGATGCATAAATATATATTCCTTTCCGAATGCCAGTGCAATCCTTCCTATATGAAATCCTAAATAAAACTCTCATCCAAGCAATCCAATGCAAGTACCTCCTAAAATCCATATCTAAGATGCAATTAAGAGTGCAACTACTTTGTCTTTTTCAATATAAAATAATGAAAAATGCAATAAAATTCATCTAAAACTCTCAGTCTCTGTAGCAAGTATAAAAGACAAGCCCAGCAAGACACCGAGACCAAAAATATTAATGCACTAATAGAAAAACAAAAAGGATAAATGACTAAAACTACTTTCAAAGAAAAATCAATGAAAAAGAGGTCCATAAGGTGGAAGGGTAAAATCAAAGGAATAAGCTACTAAGCAGGTTGTTGATACTCGTACCCATAAGGTGGATAACTTTGTGCATACTGCAGTCCATAATATGGTCCATAAGAATCCCCATGATATATCCCATGAGAAACTCCATAGGTAGGATTAGATGTTCCAGAAATAGCAGTATGACCTCCAGAAGTAGGAATATGACCTCTCGATACAACAAGAGATACTTGACTCTGAGACACAATGACGCAAGTAGCAGCTATTATAGCTGATTTCACCACTCCAGGTGAATCACACTTTGTATGGCATTTCCCTATCCCTCTGTAGACTCCTTAGACCCCTTGGACCATTTTTTGTCCTTTGATGTTTCCTTGACCATCCCTAAAAACATGTGAAAAATGATACATGTGACTTTTTAACCCTTAATCGCATATATACGTGGGTTTGACCCCTAAAACCATGTACATCGGGATGTGTGCATAATCCAAATCCTTTTGGAGTTTTCCTTGACATGCATCTGACTCACTTGACTCCTAGCCTTCCCTATGCCTTGAGATCGCTCGGATTCGACCTTTCATTACCCCTTTGAAAAGCTATATAAGGAACTCTATGGTACATTGAAGGCATATGAGAGAATTGAGAGCAAAGAAACTATAGTCCATTGTTGCTGGAACTTATGCTTGAGTCTGCATCCCTTTGTCCCTTGGAGCACTTTTGTGTTCTTCCCAAGCTTGCATTTTTCTCATGAGCTTGCTATCGAGAGATGGAGGATTGAGGTGGTGGAGGCCCAAGTGGGGGATTCAGTTTCTCCGATTCGTAGACATGCCGCCAGAGGTTGTATCCATTGTAATATCTGATTTTATATTAATAGAAATATATTTTCTTGTCCAATAATGTGTGTTTGAATGAATATTGTATCCATGGATGTTTTCAAATGCTTATACATTGTTGATTATATATGCTAGAATAGATCTAACACCAATATATATAGTATGCTTCTATTGTTTACTTGTTGTTGAGGAAGTAATTTATCAATTCAAGCTGAAGTTGGAAAGTTCAATGGGGATCTACTTCAAACGTCCGGAATAAGGTACGAGGTCTGATCCTTTAGTGTTAGATATTTAATTTCTATTGCATATTGAAAAGGATTGATTTCTGGA
Source organism: Pseudotsuga menziesii (assembly GCA_001517045.1). Taxonomy (NCBI): domain Eukaryota; kingdom Viridiplantae; phylum Streptophyta; class Pinopsida; order Pinales; family Pinaceae; genus Pseudotsuga; species Pseudotsuga menziesii. Next base: position 123,550 of record LPNX010950211.1, on the reverse strand, counting down.
GTCAAGTTGTCTGTTGTGGTACCCCAAGCCATAGGAATTTCTCTCCGTAACAGAATTGGCAATTCTACTGGGGATGTTCCTTGTTTTTATTTGGGGGTTTGCGGGCACAATGGGCTTGATATTCTTGACTTGCTCTTTGTTTCTCCTTGTTTCTATGTTGCATTTTATAGTATGTTCATCCATTGAAACTCCCCTTTATTGGTTTGACCCTTGGCCTGCTTTTTACCACTGCGTTCTCTATATACGTAGGTTTTTGGCCAAAATCTGCATATACACACAGGTTTTTGGCCCAAAGTCATGTATATACGCATTTGTTTGTTAAACAGTCGTGCACATCCTCCCTTTTGGTGAGTTTGATCTTGTGGGAAGTTGTTGGGTGGGTTGTGAGTGTGGTTGGGTCTTCCTTGGGTCTGATGTTGTCTATTGGATGCTTCTTTTGTGACCAAAGACCGCTTTTTCATTGATTTTTCTTTGAAAGTAGTTTTAGTCATTTATCCTTTTTATTTTTCTATTAGTGGTAAGGGTAACCAGCAACCCGAAAGGAATAAAAAGAAGGGTAAAAACAATCGTAAGGGTGGAAATAAGAATGAAAATGCCAAATCTAATGACAAGAACACTTGAAATGCTGGGGGGGGCAAGAAACCTAAATGTAAGGTTAAGTTTCCTTGCAAGTTGTGTAAGGATGATCACCTCACTCACTTGTTCCCTCGGATAGAAGAAGCCTCGAGATTCATAGTGCAGGGCCCAGCTGTGCTAACCAACCCTTTACCTCATAATCAAAGCATGAAATCAAGGACCCATGATCAATCTGGTGGGGATCAAGATCCACCGGAGGCTTGTAGTGGTCATGGTTGCATCGATATGGTGCGTACTGCTAAGGTTGTGACTCGTGCGAAGGACTATGGTTCATCACAACCAGACCTTGGAAAGGAACCTGCTCCACCTGAGAGTCCTTTTCATATTGAAAAACCTGTGGATAAACCTGAAGTTGCTCCTCGCATTTCTAAGGGCGTCCTTAAGATTTCAGGGCACAATCCTAATGCCCGAGCCACCCAGAACTATTCTGTTGTCGAGGATTTGGGCCACACTCCTTGTGCGATGTCTGCACTCGAAGTACTTTAGAGTTGTCCTTCACAAAGGAAAGCTTTGCTTTATTCTCTTGGTGTTAACGATGATATTTCTTCCTTTTTCATCAAGTTTGAAACCACGAGACTTCAGCCTTGCTTGCCTTACTATGTGTCTCTCTTGATTCACATAGAATGTCTTAACATGACCGTCAAACAAACTGTGATTGACGAAGGCGCTACTACTTCCGTGATTTCTTTGGCATGTTGGAAGGGTTTGGGTTCCCTCGATTTGTCTAAATCCGCTACCATGTTGATCGCTTTTGATGGAATATTGTTTTTACTGCATAGCATTCTTCCTTCTCTTAAGGTCTGTTTGGGAGGGAAAACTGTTGCGATAGAGGTTGAGGTGGTTGATGTGCCCCTTGACTACAATTTGTTGCTAGGAAGGAATTGGATTTATAGTATGCAAGCTATAGCTTCTTCTCTATTTCAAGTTGTATGATTTCCATTTAAGGGGAAGATAGTTACGATTGATCAAATGTCATTCAAGAATCCACCTGTTACCGCATCTTCGTGAGCTTCTATCCCAATTGTCCAGCACTCTCAACCGACAACTAGGAGTGTGGGTGTTGGCATGTATCCATCCCTTATGGGAAGCTTTAGTTGTCCTGCACCTATCCTTATGATAGGTTCTAGTTCCAGTGAGGCTTCATCGTCTGTGAGATGGGTGTATTTTCACACAAACCATATGGAGGATCCTTGGATTCTTCCTACATCGAATCCTTCAGGTGATCCCATTGAAATGGACATGCCATTGCCTGCAACTATTATAGCATATCAAGCTAATCTTGGATCTGTTGCAGAGCCTAGTCCTTCCTCTTTGCGGACGGAGGAGGAGGACCCTTATGTGCTGCTTGCATGGGTAGTGCATTCTTCTCACACACATGACTGCCTTGATAGTGTTTTTCCTTCAGATGAGGCTATTATTGAGGCTATGTCTGGGGTTGAGCCACCTTGGCAAGAGTTGCATCATAGATCTTATTTTCTTCCTGAGATTGACTATTTGGAGTGTGAAGACTATAGGGAAATTCTTAGAGAGAGAATTGGTAGTCTGATGGTTCTGTTAAGCTCTCTTGGTCCGATGGATGATGGAAACATGGCAAATATATCTCCTATCATTCCTATCAAGATCTCTCATGATCCTGGCAAGATATCTCTCGTGATCTTGGAAAGATTGAGAATGTCTATATTGGGGCAGAATGTTCCCATTCTGAGATTCAAGAGTATATCGAGCTATTCAAATAATTTCATGATGTATTTTCTTGGTCATATGAGGAAATGCCAGGTATCGACCCTCGCATTATTGAACATGAGATTAAAACTTATCCCGATGCTAAGCCTGTTCGACAACGTTTGCGTGTGGTGAATCCTAGGAAAGCACCCACAATTAAGGCAAAGATAGAAAAGTTGTTGAATGCCGGTTTTATCTATTCCGTTCCCTTGACGGAGTGGGTTTCAAACCCCATTCCGGTTGATAAGAAGTAGGGAACGATCCGCATATGCACTGATTTCCGTGACTTGAGTTGTGCTTGTCCTAAAGATCATTTTCCCACACCATTTATCGATCATATTTTGGATGAGTGTGCGGGAAGTGAGGTATTTTATTTTGTGGATGACTTTTATGGATACAATCAGATATAGATTAAACCTAAGGACCAACATAAGACTGCTTTCATTTGTCCTTGGGGTACCTTTGCATATTGGAAGATGCCCTTCAGTATTAAAAATGTCGTAGCCACTTTTCAGCGGGCTATGACCTTGATCTTAAATGATCTCAAATTGATTATTGAAGTCTTTTGGGATGACCTTGGTACTCATTCTTGTATGAGAATGCATCATTCCTACCATTTGAGATTAGTGTTCAAAAGGTGCCGCCATTATTTGGTTAGGTTAAATCCTCACAAGTGCATATTTTGCATGAAGTCTGGTCACTTATTAGGGTTCATTGTCTCCAAAGAGGGTATAAGAGTCGACCCATTAAAGGTTGAGCCAATACTTCAATTGTCTCCCCCGAAAAACATTAGACATCTTCAATGTTTGCAAGGCATGGAAAACTTCCTACGGAGATTCATCATGAATTTTGCCAATTTTACTAGAGGCTTTATGCGTCTTTTGAAGAAAGACACTACCTTTTACTAGGATGAGCGAGCCTAGGAGTCCTTTGATGCACTTAAGTGAGACTTAGCATCATCCCCGATGATTAGTCCACCTGACTATAGCCGTGAATTTCTACTTTATGTGGCCGTGTCCATGGAGATGATTGGTATGGTTTTGGTTCAAGAGGATGAGGAGCTCCAGGAGCATGTCATATATTATCTGAGCTAGAACCTTATAAATGTAGATATCCGTTATTCCCATGTGGAGAAGCTTGCCTTAGCTACCATTCATGCGGTTCAAAGATTGAGACACTATATTCTTCTTCGCCAAACCTTGGTAGTTGCCCATGTCAATCCATTTTGAATCTATCCTCACTAGAAGGATGATAGGGGGTAATTATAATAAGTGGATTTTCATCCTAGAAGAATTTGATCTCGAGTTTGTTTCGGCAAAATAAAAGAAATCGTTGATTTTTGCAGAGCTTATATCTGATTTCCCAAGTGAGGAGGAGGAGGGAGCTTGTGAAGATACGTTTGTCGATGAGCACATCTTCTTGATCTCAACTTTGGATCCATGGTATGGAGACATTATCATATATTTACAAACATTGAAGGTCCCTACTCACCTTTCACGGGATGAACGACGACGGTTACGTCACGTTTCTAAGAATTACCTCATAGTGGATAACACATTGTACCACCGTGGGGTAGATTCCATTTTATGTCATTGTTTAACTCATGAGGAGGATGAGCTTGTACTGAATGATTGCCATGGAGGGGGGTGTGGTGGTCATTTATCTAGGCTTTCTACAGCCCAAAAAATCTTGAGAGTGGGTTATTTCTGGCCATCGATCTTTAAAGATTTTGTTAATGCGGTCAAGAAGTGCCACCCTTTCCAGGTGTTCGCAGATAATATGCACTCACGTCCTGCCCCGTTACATCCAATTATCACCGCCGGTCCCTTCACTAAGTGGGGGCTTGATTTCATGGATTGAAACCCAGATTCAGCTGGGGGGCATCATCATATTATTGTGGCTGTTGACTACTTCATGAAATGGGCTGAGGCTATGCCTACAGTTAAATCCGATGGTGAGACAGCTACACAATTCGTATTCAACTAGATTATTACTTGGTTCGATATTCCGAAAGAGCTTGTCACTGACCATGGTAGGCACTTTCAGAATCATATGATGGAAGAGTTGGCCTCGAAGTTAGGGTATAAGCAAGAGCATTCTTCTTATTATTACCCTCAAGTGAATGGACAAGTTGAAGCAGTGAACAAATCACTCAAGTCTATTCTCCAATGAACTGTCACACAAATTAAGACCAATTGGCATATTATGTTATATCCTTCTTTGTGGGATTATAGGACCGCAGTTAAGACTACCATCGGGTTTTCTCCATATCAGCTTATACATGGAGTGGAATCTTTATTTCCAATTGAGTGCAAGATCCATTCATTGAAGCTAGCCATAGATCTCTTACCGGACACTTCTCCATTGAAGGAACATTTGGTCCATTTAGAGTAGCTTGATGAGCAGCGTCGAGATTCTTTAGTGGCTCGAGAAGTGAATAAGCATCGCATTAAAATCTAGTATGATAAATCTGTTTGTTCAAGGAGGTTTAGTGAAGGAGATTTAGTCCTTTTGTGGGATCAAGCTAAAGAACCCTTGGGGGCAGGAAAATTCAACCCTATGTGGCATGGTCCTTATGTGGTTAAACATGTGTTAGAGAAGGGCGCTTATGAGCTAGTAGATTACAAGGGGACGGTCTTGGCGGAGCCTAGAAATGGGCTCTATATTAAAAATTACTATGCATGATTTTCATCCAGGGCTGACTATTGTATATTATTGTAAAACATTTTTGCATAGTTAGGTCTTTCTTATGGTGATCGGGTTTGTTGATTAGCTTCCGTTTCTTATGGAAAATGTCAAGGGAGTCTTCCATATATATAGGATTCGTGGATGGTGCAAGCCGTCACACTCAACACCCAGCCTCTACTACTTGGGTGATTTATACTCCTACAGGTCAGGTATTGTCTTCAGGAGGCGTATGTTTACGGCCCTCTTCAAACAATGTTGTTGAATATAGTGCCGTTATCGAGCTTCTATGGGATGCCATTTTTCATGGTGTTCTCTCTCTTGAGGTATGTCTTGATTCGGAGTTAGTAGTGTCACAGCTTAATGGCTTGTATCATGTTAGAGATCCAACATTATTATGGAGATTCTTACATGTGAGATTGTTAGAACAACAATTTGAAAACATAACATACATACATGTTTCAAGAATTTATAATCAAGTTGCTGACTCATATGCTAACTATGTGTTAGATTGGCATTTGTTTCATAGACATTAAGCTCATCACAAACATACATTTTTACACATGTAAATAAATAAACCGATCATCATAAAAGTTTTTCATTAAACATCCAAAATGTGGTAATACATAGTGTCATAATACAAAAATGTGGCTCCCGAGCCACCAAAATATAAATACACGGTAGTAAAAAATGTATCACTCCCAGGTATCTAATCCTGGGGAGGAGGAAGGGGGTTTTGATCGTGGAATGTCACCACGGCTCTAGCTAGTCATCTAAATAACCGCACCCATGCTCATGGCACACCCACCACCTGACGCTGCATGGCCTCAGGTAGGTCCTTGACCTGCGCCATGGGTACCCTATGTGTTAGCCTCACGAAGTTGGCATGAATAATTTGGAGCATCCACTCCGCATCCACACCCGTAATGTCATCTCCTCTTCCCCTCCGTCTATTATGAGGGAAGCCTTCAGGCTGCCGTGGTCCTACATCTGCATATATATGATAGGATGTCACTATGTGTTTTCATGCAAAAACATGTCTTTTTGATTCCATATATCAAAAAACACAAAAAAATTAAATAACTCAAAAATTTTAAAAAGAGGGTTGAGATTCATTACCAATGTCACTGTATGCCGATCCTGGTGGTAATGGCATGTCGGGATCTCCCCAAAAATCTATCCCCGCATAGGGGTAATCATCGATGGAAACTATCTGCCGTCACCACCATGGAAATAAATCAACTACATAGGGGTTGGACACCCTACCTCCACCTAGTCTGCACATCGCATCTACCCAACGTCATTGGGTCAGATCTCAAACCCCGTGAAGAGGAACGTCAACTCTAGGGCTCAATCCCAAAACACGCTCAAAGAAAAACGTGCTTAGTATGCTACTGAAACTGAAGTTTCGTACTCTGCCCATATTGCACTCACTAAGCTGGAGTTTCATGTTTCCCAGTAGTGCAGTGCTCCAATCGTACACAGTTGGTCTCATGCACTCCACTGCATAGAACATCAGAGGCCACGAGGCCTGGTGGAGTGAAGCTAGCCCTACTATCCTGCCCGGTGTAAGTAGTATGGAATTTAGGCCTAGCACATGTATGGAGTTAGTTGGGATCTGACTCTCAACCTTCTTTGTGTCCGGATAACAATACATGGCTATGTACTCATCGATGGTGAGGCCACCTTCGGGCCCACAAGATCGTAGGTTCACCACTTCCCCCCGTCAGGAAAGTCCAATAATAAAGTATATTTCCTCCACTTCTATGGTGAGGGACATCCCATCGATCTAGAAAGACTCTGAGTCAAGATCCTAGTAGTCAACTAGCATCTGTAGTAGTCTTGGTTTGGCTCTTAAGCCACCAAGACACCAAAATTTGTAGAGCCCGCATGCACAAAGAGACTGTTGTGCTATTAGATCACCACGTACTACTTCTTCTACATTCCCGTGCTCACGTTATCTCCATTCTAGAACCATCCTGCATGTTTAAATCAAGTTTGGGTCATTATAAATCCTTAAAAAACTTGATCGCAGCTGCATATGCGAGTGTTTGCTAAACAACCACGTATGTACGCGACTTTGATGGTTTTTTCCGCGTATATCCAGCCCTATACGTGGAAAAAATGCTTGATTTCTGTGTGGGTTGAGGTGCACACTTTAGGGTGGCCTAGAAATCCAAATTGACCATGGAAAATTTAAAATTTTACATGAAAATGAAGAGTAAGGCATGGGAAATTACCTGGAAAAATCGGTGGCGGATTCTGTTGGTTGGATCTCCCGGAATTCGTGTTTGAAGTTCTAAGCTCAATTGGGTAAAGATTTCAAATGTTATATAATGTTTTGAATGTTTTACTATTTATATAAATTTTTCAAATTTTTGAAAATATTTACCCCCTTTTCTATAGTTTGGACCATTTCTAATCCTTTTGGACCGTTTTTTTGACTAATATATGATGTAGGAGACCGTTTTGAGCGCCGTTTTGACCATTTTTTTAACCCGTTCATGCCGATTTCAGGTATCATCTCTAAACTAGCATATAGGTTAGGTTTCACCACTATTTGTGTTTTGCATGACCTTATGACTGTTTCATCATAACCATAGGTACGAACCCATTCTATCCTGTCACAGAACCTTCTTGTTGTTTTAGAAGTGGCATGATTTGAATCGTAGAGCTTGAACTTACATGGGTACCCTAGTTAGCTCCTTATTTTCATTTGGTGCCCATGCCAACAATTTTGTCTTTTAGGGTGTGGGAGTCCATTTTATAGTATTCCCATGACATTTTGCAAGAGCCTCATACTCCTCTTGATCTTTTGCTGGCCTATTTACCTCGAACTCCCTTATGTCAAGTTGTAATTGCATTATCATGAGCTTTGCCTGCCTTATTGAGCCTTATGCTGGCTCCATTGACTTTGAGTATCAACCATATAACCCAAGCTTGTCTCATGTCTAGCCATGCAAAGACATTTTATATATCCTTTGCCGCTTGATTCCCTATTTTTACCGGGAGGGCACTTTCCCCCGAGTGTCGTTATCCTACACATGTATCCTTGCATTGAGCATAGGTATGTTCCACTACTTGGAACTAGTTTTTTTTGCCCATTTGACACTCGTCTCCTCCTAGTCTGTAACTTTAAAGTAGTTTTATTCTTTTTCAAGCTTTTCAAATATTTGAAAAAGTACAAAAATAAAAAATAAAAAACCAAAAATCCGGACAAGGAAAGATGTTATCTTTGGCAGCAGTCGAGTCATGTCACCTTTGAACAGAGCACTGTATATCACATCCATTGGTTGGGTTAATCGTTTAAATTTAGGAGCTGTACTCATTTATCTGAGTTTATCTCCACCGACTGATTAAGCTTCCAGTCCCTATGGAGCCTTTGTCGATGCCTCCTCTGTTGTAGAGATGTCCCAGTTTTGCATATCGAGTCTATGCTTCCTATATTTAGTCACCATTCACCATTATGCTCTTGTTTGAAGGAAGTTGAAACCTGAGTCGGCCATTCTTCAATTATCTTGACTTTGCATGTCATCCATTCTCGGTACAGTTACAGGTTCTTGCACCTTATGATTGAGTCCTTCCACATCATACAGCTTTGCTAAGTACCTCGTGTTGGATGATGGGGGATTCCTTAATGACCTCCTTCCAACGGATTTCATCCCATCGATTTCAGATCATTTATTTTGGGATAGCAATCTAGAGTAATCTTTGAGTGCCTTGAGACTTGCAGTGATTAGTGGCAGGTTCTCTCGCCATCGACAATTTTATTGGGAATACATCATTGTTCCCTAATCAAAGGATTCTATCAAGTGTTTGACCCCAACACATTTATTCACACTTGTTAGTTTGCACTCTAGTACCTTGATTCCCATTTTTATTATTGGTGGGTGATCTCGCGTCTGTTAATGGTATACATCAATGACCAGTAATCAGACAATGGACTACTATGTTCGACCTCAACACCTCTATTCACATAGTAGGACATGTACTCATAGTAGTGTGTGTAGAAGACCTTCCATATGGGTGGAATCTCATATATGCTACCTCCTTGATCGTGCCAGTGTTCATGAGATTTCAGCTCTCGTGACTTGATTCCAGTATATGTCAGACATTTCTAGCCATTATGGAGATCTTGATTTGTTATATATCTTTAGTCTTCATGGAGATCATGATCATTTGTATATCTTCATCATGGAGATTCTTATCTATGTATATTGCTCGGATTCGACCTTTCATTACCCCATTGAAGAGCTATATAAGGAAACCTTTGGATACATTGAAGGCATGAGGAATTGAGAGCAAGAGAACTATAGTCCATTGTTTCTGAAACTTGTGCTTGAGTCTACATCCCCTTTGTCCATTGGAGCACTTTTGTGTTCTTCCCAAGCTTATATTTTGCTTGTGAGCTTGCTATCGAGAGATGGAGGATTGAAGTGGTGGAGGCCCAAGTGGGGGACTCGGTTTCTCCAATTCACAGAAGTGCCGACAGAGGTTGTATTCATTGTAATCTCTGATTTTATATTAATATAAATATCTTTTCCTGTCCAATAATGTGTGTTTGAATGAATATTTTATCCATGAATGATTTCAAATGCTTATATGTTATTGATTATATATACTAGAGTAGAGCTAACACAATTATATATAGTATGCTTGTCTTGTTTATTGAATGTTGAGGAAGCAATTTATCAATTCAAGCTGAAGTTGGAAAGCTTAACGGGGATCTACATCAACCATGTGGAATAAGGTATGAATTGAGATCCTTTAGTGTTAGTTGTTTGGTTTCTCTTGCATATAGGAAAGGATTAATTTCTAGAGTTAAGCTATCTATTGTGGTACCCCAAGCCATAGGAATTTCTCTCCGTAATAGCTATGAAAATATTGAGAGCACTTTTGTGTTCTTCCCAAGCTTATATTTTGCTTGTGAGCTTGCTATCGAGAGATGGAGGATTGAAGTGGTGGAGGCCCAAGTGGGGGACTCGGTTTCTCCAATTCACAGAAGTGCCAACAGAGGTTGTATTCATTGTAATCTCTGATTTTATATTAATATAATATCTTTTCCTGTCCAATAATGTGTGTTTGAATGAATATTTTATCCTTGAATGATTTCAAATGCTTATATGTTATTGATTATATATACTAGAGTAGAGCTAACACAATTATATATAGTATGCTTGTCTTGTTTATTGAATGTTGAGGAAGCAATTTATCAATTCAAGCTGAAGTTGGAAAGCTTAACGGGGATCTACATCAACCATGTGGAATATGGTATGAATTGAGATCCTTTAGTGTTAGTTGTTTGGTTTCTCTTGCATATAGGAAAGGATTGATTTCTAGAGTTAAGCTATCTATTGTGGTACCCCAAGCCATAGGAATTTCTCTCCGTAATAGCTATGAAAATATTGAGAGGATGATGCACCAAACAGAGAAATATCTATTTTTTCTTTGTCCCTTTTTCTAAATAATTTTTCTGGATCTTCCAAACTTTATAAAAATTCAGTATCAGAATTACCTCGTGTATGTCTTTTCGAAGCTAGGATGTCTTTCAAAATCTTGAAATAATTTACAATGGAATCGCCAGGGAAAATGTACAACCTTCTTCACTCATAAAAAATTATGTTTTCCCGCAAAAATCTTTTTCTTGATCCTTTATAAACTTTGTCATTTCTCCCAGGGATGATTTGTTAGTTTTTCATCACATTAAGCTAGCATTAAGATCTTAGGATCTTTTCAGCGAGAGAATAACAAGTACAGCAATAAAACATAAGCACATCACAAGAGACAAGAGACACAAAGAGTTTTTCCTCGAGGAAACCATAAACGAGAAAACCCCACAACTTCCTCTAAGATAGAATCAACACCAAAACAGTAAGAGATCTCCCAAAACAGCAGTAGTCTTCTGTCTTCTGTCTAGTCCCAAAATTTCCTTCTTCAAAAGTGTGCCACACTTGGGAAAGCAAGTGATGTATTTCACAAGTGATAAATAGAGAAACTCTCACTCTCTATTTATATTCATCCATTCACTTGAATTGCCTTTTCACACGTAGGCTCAACCTAAAAATTACTACTCGAGCCTACACCTTAATTAGTGTATAATAACTCGAGTGCCCCAAAACTATGGGGACTTACCTAATGACTTGATATGACTTGATTACATTATTAATCCTCCCGATCGAAACATCGGGGCATGACCACATGACTCAAATACATAATATAAACATCCCGGAATAAACATCGGGTTACAATACATAAGACAAATAGAAGAATGCATTCCAAAGTTACATATACATCAACACTCCCTCTTAACTAGGAAGGTATTCTTTCAACACAATTTTCAACACTAGTCTTCTTCTCTGTATCAGCTGGATCATCTCGTCTTCAAGTCATCTTTGTCTTCAAGTCATCTTTGTCTTCAAGTCATATTCACTGGATCTAGATCATCTCTCGATCTGGATCATCATAGAAAATCATCACTGGATCTGGATCATCTCTCGATCTGGATCATCACTCAATCTGGATCATCACTGTTGGATCATCATTACTGGATCTGGATCAACACTGGTGCTATCTCATTATTCTTCTCGTCATAGGAAGTTCTACAGATCCAGCCCTTTTTCATTCTGGTTGTAGGCCTACCCTCATGTAGGTCTTCTCCTAGCACTTACATCTGACCTGCTCGTCAGAAAGGCATGCCCAGCACTCACATCTGATCATGTAGTAAACTACAATCCCATCATAAAGGCACAGCACTCACATTCACCAGCATGATAGGACACACCTACTATCATCTGTGAAATGGCTCAGCAGTTACAACCACCAGCATGATAGGACACACCTACTATCATCTGTGGAAAGGCACGGCGCTCACATCCACCAACATGGTAGGACACACCTACTACCATCTGTGGAAAGGCTCAGCACTTACAATCACTAGCATGGTAGGACACACCTACTACCATATGTGAAACGACACTGCACTTACAGTCACCAGCATGATAGGACACACCTACTATCATCTGTGAAATGGCACAGCACTTACAGTCACTAGCATGATAGGACACACCTACTACCATCTGTGAAATGGCACTGCACTTACAGTCACCAGCATGATAGGACACACCTACTATCATCTGTGAAATGGCACAGCACTTACAGTCACTAGCATGATAGGACACACCTACTATCATTTGTGACAAGGCTTAGCACTTACATCCATCCAGGCGGGAACACATCCTACTCACAATGATGGAAGGGCATGCACTCATATCTGATCATGAGGGGAACACATCCCAGCAATCATATCAAAATGGCCCCTAGTCCTCCTCGACTGAGCTACCTGGTAACTGACCAAGTGCCTCCATTCTCCTTAGAGAATGGCAGTTTCCCTTACATCCGACCTGCTCGTCGGAATGGCCAACACTCACATCTGACATGGAAGGAACTTAATTCTTTAACCATGAACAGAATGGTTCAGCCCTTACATCTGATCAAGTGGGAACACATCCCTCTATCACATCAGAATGGCTACTCAGTTCTTACACTGAGTGTTCCTGGTAACTGACCAAGTGCCTCCATTCCTAGAATGGCAATTTCTCTTACATCTATCCTGCTCGACAGAATGGCCAGCACTCATATCTGACATGGAAGGAACCAATCCTCTCACCATGACAGAATGGCTCAGCCCTTATATCTGACCTACTCGTCATAATGCTTATGGATCTCAGCACTCATATCTGACATGGAAGGGAGCAACCCTACCACCATGACAGAATGGCTCAGCCCTTATATCTGACCTACTCGTCATAATGCTTATGGATCTCAGCACTCATATCTGACATGGAAGGAACCAATCCTCTCACCATGACAGAATGGCTCAGCCCTTACATCTGACCATGGAAGGAACCAATCCTCTCACCATGTCAGAATGGCTATGGGTCTCATCACTTTCTCTGGGAGGAAGCCTCGATCTGGAGAACACCAAGTCTCTCTCTGAAGTACTCGAACTTCAGCCTATCCAATGGCTTCGTCAATACATCAGCTATCTGTTCCTCCGTCGCAACATACAGGAGCTTCACTGCTCCTCTCTGCACCATATCCCTGATATAGTGATACTTGATCTCAATATGCTTTGACCTGTCATGAAACACTGGATTCTTTGAAAACTTCATGCAACTCTGGTTGTCACAATGTATACAAGTAGCATCTAATTGGAGATCAAATATATCAGACAGTAGCTTCCGCAGCCATACTGCCTCACAACTAGCTGAACAAGCTGTGACATACTCTACTTCAACCGTACTCAGTGCCACACAGGATTGCTTCCTACTAAACCAAGAGATCACACCTGATCCCATACTGAAGCAACATCCCGCAGTACTCTTCCTATCAACGGAACTGCCTACCCAATCTGAATCAACATAACCTTCCAGGTTAATCTTTTGATTCGCATCGTACTTGAGCCCATAATCAATTGTACCCTTCAGGCACCTCAAAATATGCTTTGCAGCTGTCAAGTGAACACTTCTCGGATCTGTTAGGTACTGGCTCAAGGTGTTCACAGCAAAGCAAATATCTGGTCTCGTGTTCGTCAGGTACATCAATGACCCAATCATCTGACGAATCATCGTAGCATCAACCGACTCTGACGAAGCATCACTCAATAGCTTCAGGTTCGATGCCATAGGTGTAGCCATAGCCTTGTAGTCCATCATCCCGAACCTCTTCAGGATCTCTACTGCATACTTCCCTTGTCCAAGGAAGATCCCATCTTTACTCTGCCACACCTCCATACCTAGAACAATAGTGCATCGACACATAATAGGAGAATCACTGGTCTTCCACCTTCAACCTTGGATCAAAGGTTGGAATCCACTTTACTCTCCGTATAGCCTAGAATCATCAGTAATATTCCCATCCTGTCGTACCATGTCGAACCTTTGGATCTTCTGCAATCACTCCCTCTGAAGTGGAGCATCATACTCCCTCTGTCTTCCGTACTCTATGCACTGAAACATTCTGTACTGGAGTGACAAGTAGTATCCATCTAGGATCACTGGATACTAATATCCTCTATCTTGAACTTCTTCAAAAGTTCATCTTGCACCCATCTGTGAGCTTGTCATCCTCTATCAACCTTGTAGCAAAGGTTAAGATATTCATCAAGCTCATCATGTATCTGTTATCCCATGGGTGTCTTCTGAACTCATACAAGGCCTTCTTTCATTTGCATACATGATTATGCATGTCATGTGACTTCACTTCTATTAGCTGTAAATGTTTCTTTGTAGACTATGCCTTCTCTTCATGATAAGCCTCATGCTACGAATCTTTCTTTGTGTCCCACGATGTTTCCATCTACTGCATGATGGAACTATGAACTTCTCTTCAGGTCTTGATACTACGCCCAGACATCATTCTTCTTGAACTGATCTTCCCTTTCTTCTTGGTGGCTGGAATGTTCTGC
>LPNX010950211.1:57164-108734 GCA_001517045.1 Pseudotsuga menziesii | reverse complement strand
TCTTCTTGTGAGTTCTCTTTCTAGATTCTATTGAAAGTAATCACTTCCTTCTAGCACACATTCCTCACATGAATGAATTCCACGATCCTGGGAGGCCATTCCATGTGGCCATCACCACTTTTGCATTCTTCACTTTTTCTTTTACCGCTTCAAGTTGTTATTTGATTTGAGAGACTCTTATGACTGAATGGTCTTTGCATTCTGGATCTTCACATTCTTCAACTGGTTTCTTTAGGTCATATTATAATTTTGTTCTTCCCTTCAAATAGCTTGAAATTCTGGAAGACCTTCAACAACTTTGCTTTGCAATAGGTAGTGCTCTGTAATGCACATGTGCAAGCCTTCTATGCCAAAGCTCATTTGGCTCTACTATGTCATGGATCAAGGCTTGTTCTAGATATTCCTTCAATTTGTACAAGCCTCCTTATTTTTCTTCAAACACTACCACATCATCGATAGTCTTTCCTTTTGGCCATATGATGACTTGACCATCTGTGAATGCAGCCCGCATTCCTTTTGCATCAATGCTGAAATGGAGAGAAGATTCTTCTTCAATCCTGGCACAAACAATACTTCTTTCATTGTTAGAGACTTACCAGAGTCTAGCTTGTATGAAGATTCCCCACTACCTTTTATTGGACATTGGTAGTCATCTCCTAGTCTCACCTTGTGAGATGATTCATGTTCTGACAGTATTACAAAGGATTCCTTGAATCCTATCATATGTCTGTAAGCCCCACTGTCTATAAGTCAATCATCACTTCCATGAGTAATGTTACCTGTGAGAGATACTATTAGAACATATTCATCCTCGCTTGAAGAATCTTCACTTTCATATCTGGATCTCTTTCTGGATGGTTCATCATCCTTTGCAGCATGAACATGATGTCTTCTTTGGCCTCGTCTCCCTCTGAAACTGGAACCTCTATACTCATGTAGGTGTCCAATCCAGAGAGATAAAATACTTCTATGCTTGGAAGTTGTCAACTTCACCAAGCTTATCATCAAGCTGATGTGATAGATCACTTTGAAATGAGAACCTCAAATGGAAATAGCAAAGGATTAGATCTTACCGATTTGAGGTGTCCGTCCTTGTCCCGGAGTTCGCTGATCTAGGGTTTGTCGCAGAAACCCTAATTTTCAAAACTTGGAAACTTTCAGATATGATTGGATGAAAAGATAGATCTCTTCAAATGGAGCTGTCCAATGTACTCCTTTTATGAAAACAGTGGAGGGAAGCTCCCGGAACAGGAAGCCCTAATTTTCCAATTTCTTCTGCAGAAATGCCTGTTATTATTTCTGTGATATATTAGAAATTAATGCTCCTCTGTGTCTGAAATTTCTCACTGAGGTAACCTCACATGTTTCTGATCCAACACCATAGTTTTCATCAGAATTGGTTTCACCATTTTGGATTTATGATCCTTTTCCCAAGGTGACCTGTTACAGGACTGTTCAGAACATCGAAGTTGTACGGCATTCCACGTGTCACTGGTTCATCTTCGGAGTCTGATATTTGGAACACCAAAAGTATAGTACGTGCCCTTTCTAGAACATCTTCAGGAATTCCATTTGGACCTCTGTAGCCCAAGATATTGCATATCTCCCCAGGTGTCCTGTTTATGGATGATTTCTGGAAGAGGACGGAACCCTAACTTGGAGAGATCATATCGCCTAGAGTACAGTGAATCTGAGTCTGATTTTTGGATACACGATTCATCAATATTTTATATTCAGCCCCTGCAATTTTCAGCTTCTGAGACTTCGCCAATATTGGAATATAGCGACTGTACAAAAACTTAGCAGTTTTAGTATTTAGGGTTTCTCCTAGCTCAGGGTCAAACTAGGGTTTGACTTTCCTGGAGTTTCACCCAACCAAATTTCTTGATACAGGTCTCTAAAATTCTATTTTTATGAGGAGAATAACCCTATTCTGGTCTCACTCAAAAATTCTTTTTTTGTAGAAAGCCCTAATTTCCGCATCGAAGACTGAAAATGCTCGGAATCAAATTCTGCCTCGACATAAAGATGCGCCCTAAGGAGGAGAGTTGTTCCACCTTAATTTTGCTGAAAATATATGGAGGAAGGTCAACAAACTAGGAATCCCTAGTTCCTGTAGCTGCATAATGTCATCTTCTCAGGTTAGCTCTGATACCATGTTAGTTTTTCATCACATTAAGCTAGCATTAAGATCTTAGGATCTTTTCACTGAGAGAATAACAAGTGCAGCAATAAAACATAAGCACATCACAAGAGACAAGAGACACAAAGGGTTTTTCCTCGGGGAAAGAATAAAGGAGAAAACCCCGCAACTTCCTCTAAGATAGAATCAACACCAAAATAGTAAGAGATCTCCCAAAACAACAGTAGTCTTCTATCTTCTGTCTAGTCCCAAAATTTCCTTCTTCAGAAGTGCACCACACTTGGGAGAGCAAGTGATGTATTTCACAAGTGATAAATAGAGAGACTCTCACTCTCTATTTATATTCATCCATTCACTTGAATTTCCTTTTCACACGTAGGCTCAACCTAAAAATTACTACTCGAGCCTACACCTTAATTAGTGTATAATAACTCGAGTGCCCCGAAACTGTGGGGAATTACCTAATGACTTGATATGACTTGATTAAATTATTAATCCTCCTGATTGGAACATCGGGGCATGACCACATGACTCAAATACATAATAGAAACATCCCGGAATAAACATCGGGTTACAATACATAAGATACATAGAAGAATACATTCCGAAGTTACATACACATCAACATGATTTGCACCTTCATTCCCTGGCAACGATGCCAATTTTTTATCACTCAAAATGTACCTAAGGTAGTGAAAGGTAATCTCAAGGTAACAACAAAAACCACTTTTAGAAAGAAACTGGCTTTTCTTTCTAGAGAGGGATCTCTCAGATATAAATTTAACAAGGCTAGATATTGGAGTCAAAAATTTTAAGTTATGCAGATGTTTGAAACAAAACATATAACCATTAGGAAATGGAGTCAAAACAGATAAAGATAATGCAAAGCTGCCTACACAGAATCTCCATAAAGGCAAGATAATTATTCAGCTACAGTCATTCATTGATTTTCAAGCGATAGGAAAGAAATATGAATAGTCCATTAATATAGAGTATCAAAAGATGAATTCCATATCAACTTTAGAAGAAATGTTTGTGAATATATGAAACAATAGCTAGATCATATATATATGAATTCTGAAACTATTAAACACTGCGTTTAGATATGAAAGAAAATAGAGTGGAAGGTAAACACTTGGAAAAAATTCACAAGGAAAGAAAGCACAGACTGTAACATAAACAAGACATGAATCTTTAAAGATCAACTAGCATTCAGCTCTGTCATTTATTCAAAATAGATTCTCACAAAAACATCTATCAAAACTTACAGGTGTCAACCCTCGATACATCAATACAATTCAAAATATATACAAAAATAGTTTCTTCCAAGAACATCAATAACCAACTTAATCTGTTAATCATAAGCTCTCGTAACCATATCCCTAATAACTAGGAATAATACTTACATGCTTAGTTTGAAATAACAGATTGCTTTATTATAGAAAACTCCATAATTGCAAGGCATCACAAACAAACAACTTCCCGAAACTGCAACACCTGTCTTCATGAATGTAGTATGTATTTAGCTTTCCCGAATTTCTCTATGATCTTCCACTGTTCCATATTTGGAGTGTCGTACTCTATCATCTCTCTTATTGACACCTCCAAATCCACATAAGATTCATAAGACACAACTGGTAATCCTTTTTTGATAATTAAAAGCCTTGCCAATATTTCAAAGTCTTCTGTCAACTTTTCCACAATAACCTTTCCTGTCAATACTTTGACTAAATAGTCGAATTTTGAATGATCCATGCAATTCTGTACCAGTAAGCTGTGATATTGTTCCTGGGAAAACAACCGTCCTTTGTCATCCCAAAAATAAGGGATACCATCATCAAATGAATCTTTAAAAGCCGTCCTGAAATCCTTGATTTGAGAAGACATTTGATTCACTTTATCTTGCACCACTTTCATAAGTTGATGGTTATTGATAAACTTCTTCGCCCATAACACAATTGCTAGCTTGTCTTTGATCCCAATGTCTTGCAAATTTTGATATGTCAGATAATTCAAGAAATTCACATCATTATGAGCAGGATTCAGAGGTTTCTTCTCCTTAGTTTCATTTGCCAATTTCAATCTTTGAGTAGCCAAATTTACCAGTTCACTTTCATAATGCCTAAATTTAGTGATTTCCACAGACAAAGTATCCCAAATCAAATGCTTAGCTCCATGTAAAGGAGCTCTTCCTGTATTTCTCTCTTTTAACTCATTGATTTTTTTTCTGTAATTGGCTTTTATCATTCCATGCATTATTCTTCTCTTCAATGATTTTAGCCAATTCTGACTTGATCTTTTCATTCTCATCTTTCAATTCTTGAATTTCCACTTCTTTCAAGCTCACCTGAGACATGGGGACTAATAAAGTATCTGCAAAAAATTCATTTAATGGTGTTTCAACATTAACAAGGGGTAAATCAGTATCAATGAGAGGTTGATTCATCAGTTCTTCCATAACCTCTTTTTCATCATTTTGATCTTTTTTCAACTTTGCAATCTAAGCTATCAACTCAGTCCTTTCTGTTTCCCACTTGTCTTTCTCCTCCTATAGCTTCAATGATTTTCCTTTATGATCCATCATCTCCTGATAGACTTTCTCTTTTTCTTCCTGTAATGCAAACAATTCTAAAGATTGAACATGTTCAGCGTTAGGGACCTTAAGCTTCTTTTTCAACACCTGGATGGTATTATCCTTCTCTTCCAAAAGCTTCTTCGTCGCTTGCATATTACTTGGTTCAATCCCTAAGCTTATAATATTTCCCTGTACTTCTTGATTTGAATCAAATTGGCCTTATTTTCAACCTTCTCATGTTTCAATTGAATTTCCATCTTATCTACAAGAGACTGTAATTTAGTAATTTTCACAATTGAATGTAACAAATAAGAATAAATAACATCTCCAGTTTGTTTGTGGGGCTGTATTTTATCAGGAACATTGATTTTGTCCAGCTTCACCTCCATTTCAGACACCTTATTATCACTTACCACAACAAATTTTAGGGTATTCCTCTCTGCATCTCAAGTAGAAATCAATGAAGTTTTTTGATTGATTAATTTCCTAACTCGAGGAATCATATTCTTAGTTTCCTCCAATGACTACATTTATTTATCAGCATAACTTGACATTAACTCTATCCTAGATTTGTAGCGAGCACTGGAATCTGTTTTACTTTCATCTCCAAAAGAATACTGATGCATTTGCACAGACTTCTTCTGAAACAAGACCATCTTCTTTAAATCTTCTAAAAATATTTCTTCTGAAATAATTAGCTCATCCTAAGGATGTGTTTTGATCTTTTTATTAGAAATCTCTTCATCTACGTCCATGCCATCTGCTTCAGAAAGAGTCCTTTTATTCATAATACTGGAATTAACAGATGTTTGAACTGATATAGCCAATCCATCTCTCTTGTCTTCATTAGCTTTTGTATTTTCTTCAAAATTAGATAGATTTGCCATTTTGTCTAATCCCTCAATAATTTGATGATAACATGGCTTTTTTTTGTTCAGTTGCTTACTTTGAGAAATAATATGGTGTGGTTCATAATTCACTTTTTCCTCTTTTTGAAAATCCACAACTTCTAATAATTTCTCAATCCCTAATAGAGCGCTTTAATTCTTAAAAATGAAAGGACGGACTTTGAGAGGAAATTTAACATCAGAATATTTTTTAAATGCTCTGAAATGTTCCTCTTCTACATATAACCTTTGTCTCATGAAATCTAATGCAAATATTCTCGGCGTCAAGAAGGCGTGTAACCTGTATGGTTCTCCAGTGAACCCATACACTCTAAGAACAATAAATTCTTTATGTAAAAACCAATCTCCTATTTTGTCTTCTGAAGAAGACTGTAACATAGTTCTCATGTCTTCCAACATTCTTGGTAAGACATCATCGAAAATCATTTTGTATATCTCAGCCATAATTGTATTCACGGAATCAAACATGTTAATCTATTTTGGAAGGTCTGGAGAGAACATGGTAGATAAGGACTGCAACTATGACACATCAGAACACAAAAGCATGTTCAACAAATATGACTAGTACTTGAAGAACCTAACTTTAGGAAAATCAACCAATCATATATGGATTACTTCGGCTAAATACTCATCAAGATTAAAACAATGTACTGAATGGGATTCATGGTCAGTCGAACCTATACTTAGAAAAAAACCTAATATGACTTCATTGACATGCGTATCATCATCCAAACCCAAAACCTGACTAACAACTGACATGACCAATTGGACTCCATCCTTGAAAATATTGACACTATATGGTAGAAATAAACCCTCTAACGAATGACCAACTTTTAGAATACTGGATAAAAACTGACATCTGACTTCTGTTTTGCAATTTTTATACAATTCAATCAGGGCTTGCTCATTGAAGGATTCAGGGTTTACAGGAAAACTATCATGCAAACTCAATATCCCGCGAACAGATTTCGCGTCAATTCTACAAATGATTTTTGACATTGTATGACTCATAATAACTCTTTCAGAAGACAAATAACTATTCACACACCACTCGACAAATTCAGGGAAATATAGGGTTTGTTCGACAACAAAGTAATAAAGGAAGGAGCTGCAGACATTTAGGATATAATTTCCCTATGAATTATACTGCCAAACGTTCTTTTGAGACCGATACACTACATACTAACAAAATAGGGTCAAACACATTCCTCTCCCTATCAATAACCACTTCTTCTCTCTCATCTAGAACCCTGCACAATATCCTTGAAATCTGCTCCTTCTCCATAATAAAACAATGTTAATAAGTCTTCAACAAAGTCTCAGTGTTTTAAGTCTTACCTGGAAACTGTTAGATACGTAGAAGTTTCCTTTCGGAAAAAGATGGTGCACTGTCCCTTCTTCTTTTCACCGACATCGTGCAAACAAAACGACTTTACATAGGTCAACTCACCTTTTATACAGCAAATCATTCTAGGGCCTCAAACAAGTTGTTTTTCCTTTACCACTTTCCTCAGTGAAACTCACTAAAAGACACCACATGGAAAGCGGTTTGGATTCCGCTACTGCTTGTCCATTTTAATTATCGCACAAGTTTGAGCTTTGGATTAAACTATAACTGTTGATAAGACTTCATCTCTTGTTTAAACCATTGGATCAAAACCATTCTACACAATCCGCCCGCCTTTGTCCTCATTTCAACCGTGCATCTTCACATCGTGGATTACCTTATGACCATAGATTTAATTTGCTTTATTTCTTGACAACCGATCTTGCTATCATGTTAACCCATTTTGCTTCTCCCTCAAAACTTCTTTCTCGTCTAACTTTTTCAGTGGATCAATTTGCAACCGTGGATCTGCATGATCACAAATCTACACCTTCCAATTGTGCAGTGAATTAATCAAATTGCGCATTTTGATAAAGACTCATGAATACTAACCTTTTACCAATTTTTAATATATGCCTTTATCATTTCTTGATCAAATCCTTCCTCAATTGTTCAAGATAGAGGGTGTTAACACCTAGCACCACCTTTCCACCCTAATATGATTTTATTCAGACTGTGGAATAGCTGTAAGCTATTCACTATGGACTAAATTAGACCTGTTAATAGAGCCACCTCATTTATAACACAAAAATTCATTTAAATACCTAATACCTTCATTGTCTCAACGCAACTCTTCATTGCTACGTATTTTCGATTTGGGTCGTGACTATTTGTTTACAAAAACACCCAAATAACACTTACCTCTTCAATTCGTCACATTCCTTCACCAAATGTTGATGTTTCATTCCTCCCTTAGCCTCATATCTCAATTTCGCATCCCTGTTTATCGTTTTCTGATATTTTCGCAATGAAAAAATATTTCAGCAATGATATTTACCATTTTTAATCGAAGTCGTTGATCCTACTATCAAGTACGATCTGGACCGTAGATCCGTTCTACAGATTTCATCCTTGAAATATCCTTTTCACATCAAAATTACCTCACAATGATTTCTGACCGTTGATCTTCGTCGGGCGTTTTTCGTGACCGTCGATCTCCAGTTTGCAGGATGCAGGATGCGGGATGTCAATCATCATTTTTATCCTTTCCGCAAAATTTTTTCCGCACTCATCTTTTCCACAATATTTCTTCCACACTGTCGATCTTTTGCGGATTCAATCTTAACCGTTGATCTTGTGGATTACAGGATACGGAGTCGCGCTTTTCGATTTTTGGAATTCCGCAATTTCCTTTTCGCAATATTATTTTTAGCAACGGTCTTTCTGCACCATTGATCTATTTTTGGAAGGATTGATCTCAACCATCTGATCTCCATATTGCGAGATGCAGGATGCGGGATGCTTGACCAACTTTCCTAAGTTGCCTCCCTGCAACTTTCCTTCTGCATGCGTCTTGCGGGGTGTGGGATGTCCGACCAACTTTCCAAAGTTGCCTCCCCGCAAATTTTCCTCCGCAATTTTTTCAACCGTTGGATCTTTGTGGTCTTCTCCATGACCGTCATTTTACCTTTTAGTACGGATCTCAAATATTTTTGTAGACCCATTATCGCCCTTGAAAATTTCATCACAGATCTCTTCTGGACCATCAGATCTTTTGCGGTTTATGAAAATCGATCCTTTTTCATCGGATCTCATCATGACTTTGCGAATCTAGACGATTTCTTTGGGGAAATCCTCTACGATAGTTTATTCAGCCACAACATTGGATGATCGATCTTAGTCATTTAACTTGCTATATAGTTATTCATTTATCATTCACCCTGCAACAGGGTTATTCCTTTGTTTATTCTGGATACCTGCAACCTTCAGTCTGCCACCATCTCCACTAATTATTCCTTTTTCATTTGTGAATACTTTTGACATCAATGACAACTATATATTCAACATGCCCCTGCAATAGAGATTAAATGACCTTACCATACCTCATTGTGGACACCTCACCCCAAAAACCCATTATTAATTTATAAGATACAGTCTTTTATTTTTCCAATGAGTTTTCTGGTGGGATTTGAATGAAAAGCCCCATTAAATGTTCTACTTTAATATTTTTTCCCTAAATACAGTTATAGTTCTGAATCATCGTAACATGCTTCGAGTAGAAAAGAAAAAGAAACTATTGATGACAATTTTCTTGTCTAATGCTTATATTGTTGACTTCATTTTCTCTTTTGTTGGGTTGCAATCGTGTTATAGTATACACATCATACAGTAAAACATATTTAACTTCCATGTGACAAATACGCATCATACAATAAAACATATATAACTTCCATGTGACAAATACAGTCATGTTGTTGCCAAAAGATTTTATTAACTCTATTCATTCCATATTCAAAACGTTTATGCACATATGTTGTATACCAAATCTTGTACAATTGACTTAATAGAGTACTCCTCTACTACCATTAGAACAAAGGTTATGCAACTGAAAATAAATCTAAATATTCTAACTAAACTAAGTGCAACGAATTGACTTCAACTATAAGATGATATGGATATGGATTTTGCTTCCCTTTTATATCACCTGTTATTGATGCAGTGACTTATTCTTTAGAAAGGATTTTGTTTGACTAATAATTACTTTATCAATAAAGCCAATTATTTGAAATCTTTTGCTTTTAGACAGTTTATTTCAAAATCCTTGGAGGGATTAATGAAAATAATAGAGTATATATGAAACATGATTATTACGTTGGTGATTAGTTGTATTTTCATATGGTTTGGATTTAGTTAGTGTTAGTAATATATTTCATGTGGTTAGGTTATGGCTAGTAGTAGCTTGGTGTGAATTCATACTAAAGTGATATGCTTGAGGAAATTTCGATGCCCACTTTGACACCCAAAATCCTTTTTTCCATTACAATTTTAACATATATTAGCTATAAATTTTAACAATTAGCGACGTTTCATGATAATTGAAAAATGAATAAAATGAACCAAATCATTTTTTCCATTACAATTTTGACATATATTAGCTATAAATTTTAACAGTCAGCAAGGTTTCATGATAATTGAAAAAAGAATAAAATTAACCAGAGATATGTACATATTTATACTATGGGAAAAGTGTTTATGTTCTGATTATTATGTCACAAATTTCTCTATAATTTTTTTTTTCTTTTTCTACAACATATACAACTTCATCTTGGCGTTTCACTTCCCCCATTTTGGGGGCATGATAGTTATTTTTTGTAAACTGTACTTTCTTTGAAGAATCCTTTAAGCTTTGATCAATACATGATTTGGATTTCCCATCATCAATATGAGAAATTGAAGTTGAGCAATGGTTACCTGGTGGAGGTTTCCAATGGTAAAGAGGGGTTCGTAGAGACTTGGTTCTGTGCATGACTTGTAAAAAAGCAGGGGGCAGGGTACTTGGTGGAGTACAAAGACCTTGTGAACGATGAGGATGACACAAAACAACTGAGGCAGAGAGTACATGAGCTTCACATAAGGCTAAGGCCTCTGGAGCAGAGTAAAGATCAGTTTATTCTGTATGAGGAAGTTTATGCTTATGAGAATGATGGGTGTGGTCATGAAGGTCCTTAACAATCACAAGTATATAATATACTTATTACACACAAAAGAAGATATGTTATTTAATCATGCCAAACTGCACCCCCATATCGAATTCATAGATAAAAAATGGGTTGAATCTTCCAAGGTATGCACATTTCTTCTCTTCTTTCACTTCATGGGAATTGATAGTTTTTTTTCAATGAATGACAAGATTTTTTCCCTTGGATTAGTCCTCAAATGGATAAAGTGCTTTTAAGTTTGTTGTTTTCCCACTGTTTTCTTATTTTTATATAATTTTTATTTCTGATTTCTTCCATTGTCCATGATACCCTATTCATGTCTATTGGAAAACCCCACCAACAAATCCTCATCAACAGGGGTTCTCACTCTATCGATGCCGAACCAATGTGATCTCCCTGAGCAATGTTCCAGACAGGTTTTACCTTCATCAGCAAGATCTATAGAGCGGACGAAGTATAACCCGAGATGTTCAAGGGAGAGCTATTGGAACCAAGTTTTTGGCAGTAAGAAGGGAAGATATGGAATCTGAGGATTCGACAGCATAACTATCATATTACAGAACTAAGACAGTTATCACGATTCATCTTCACAACTATAGATCTAACAGATCACATTATTCATTTATTGCAGCAGTGTTATTGCAGCAGTATCATTCATAAGACAACTTTAATAAGATTCATCATCATTCATCAGAATTGCGATAAGATTGGGATAGATCGCATTGTCAGTTCATTACAACAACATTAGTAAAGCATAAGCAGATTCAATACACTTCTCATTGACATTACAGTAGAGAAAACAAGAAAACAAAAGACAACATTTAGGCAACAACCATCATGTCATATTAATTTTTTGCAATAGATCCAAAACAGATAATTCTTCTCCACAACAGGAGACAGATTACATCCCAAAATTTAGTATCTAACACAGACAGGTCGCTAATTGTTCAAAATAGAATACTCATCAAGACCATAGATAGATCACAATAGATTGATCACTCTTAGACATTGAGTTGGGCTGCTATCGCACTGATCATGACTCTGACCCTCTTATCATTATTTTACAATTGCAAATCTAGCTCTATATATAGGCTTGCGCCTTTATATCAAAGATCCACTTGTAACTAACTTCTAACCACTAATGACCTATGTCCACAAAACATGGTCAATTAATACATTAAATATTCAAAAGCAGTTATTCTTCCACCCATCGCATTGATCTGGCTTTGCATGGTGTTGTGTGAGCTTGCGTAGCTGCCGCGATGCTACGCAACTCACTTACCCAAAAACCCTACCAACAGACCCCCAACACAATCTTTTGGCTCTTCCTGGAGCCACGTCAGGTTGACAGGGTATATGCTGATTTCTTGGCCTTGAAATCTTTAAACTGCTGTGAGATATCTCGAACTTGGAGCTGGACTCTTTCAGCAACGATTTGATAGTTGAGCAAATCCTGTTGCATAGGGTGTGCCTCCCCAGCCTTGCCATCGACCATCTACCTACTTTCTTGCACCGCTTGCAGCATTGCGACTGCTTTGATAGCCAGCTTCCCAACAACTTCTTGAAACTCATCCAACTGGGCATGATACTTTTGTTGGAATTCTTGGGAGTGGGAAGCTCTCTACTATATGTCCTTCAACTCCTTAGACCGTGTGATCTGCACCATGAGTTTCAATGATCACAGTGACGTATTCTGTGTCGTCAACTGTCCTTCAGCTTCTTGTGCCTGCGTGGTCAACTGGTCCAGTTATTCATCTTGTACAACGCTTTGCTAGAACTGTGTTATCACCTCCATGATTGTCTTTGCTTCTTTCTCCATTATTTCAAACTGGACCACTATCTCCTCAATAGTAGCATTCAGTTTGGTAACCTGCTCCGGCGACATCCGTGGAAGGACCACAACATTGAGCACAAGATTGGTGTCCTACAGCTGGACAATAATTTCCCCAAGTCGCTTGGCCTTAGGGACTACAGTAATCTCGGTTGTTCTCTCAAATATATGTTGACAGGCCTTAATAAACATCTTGCTCTACCTCGCCACAACTTGTGCATAGTTTCACCTTTTCAATTATAAGGCGGTCTTATGCCTTCTTAAGCTCGATGATTTCCTCGGTAGCCATGCGCTACAGCTTGGCCTGTGCTGCCTTCAATGCCTCAATCTCTCATACCTTCTCTTCTGTCGGCTACACCCTAACCTAATGCAGCTCCTCGGCTTCTTTCTGCAACTTCTTGGCTATGCTCTACGCCTGCACATACCCCACACTAAGCTCCTTCTACCTATCCTCCAATTCCTACGTGACAACATGCTTCAGCTCCACAAGTGCCTGAGCAGGTAACTTGTTAATATCCAAGGCAATGCTCTGGAGCATCCACAATAGCAGGTTCACCTCTTCACTCCCCGTGTCAATCGTAGTCAGGGGAATTTGGATGTTCATAGCCTGTGGCTTAGTGCTGATTGAAGGGAATGCTTGCATCACATTTCTCCTGGGTATCCTCATGGAAACAACATCATAAATATAATTCAACTTATCTCTTACTATAGCAAACCCTTCTTGGTTGGACTCTCGTATCACTTGCGTCGTAGCCTCATAGGATTCAATGACCTCTTTGATGAGCCACTGCAGTTTTTCTTGCATCCCTGGTTGGGTACGGCTTCCCATGTCATATTCTAGGAGCCATTTGGTTTGAGTCTCCTCCTGCATGCTTTGTGCTTCGGCCTCGGGATCTGTCAATGAGTCATTGTCGGAGTCATGAACACTTAGCTCCTTCTGGAAAGGCTCATCAAGGGCATCAGTTGGTGGCTCCTTAGAGAGTTCCTCCTGGATCATGGGATTGTGCCATTCAGCTGACCACTCCTTAATGAGAGCATCCAATTCTTCATCAGTGACTTTGTATGCCAGAGGTATCACTACTTGTCGGGGTCCCGCTGCACCTGGATATAAATGGAATGAGGCCCGATAGCAAACTGAATGAGCCGCTGAAACTTGGATGCTACATAATTGGATAAGCGAAGAAATTTGATAGCCACGGCTTGCAGTGCTTACCAATAGACCCAAAAATGTATTGCATAGTCCATATATCGACCAAGATCCTCAACCCACCACAAATTATGATGGTGTGTGCCTTGACACACCTTTACCGCATAGACTTCCATCAACTGATAATCTTTTGGTTCCATCCATGCGACAAGCACAATGATAATTTACATCCAACTGTAGGAAAATGGTTTCCCATCCTGGGTAGCAAGAGCATTGTCGAGTAGAAACAAGGACTAGTTCATTTGCACGCCCTCTACACATTTTTGTACACATGCGACCATGCCCGAGTTGCACTGGATTGGTTGATTCCCCCAGATAATCTTGCTCACCAAAATGCACCCCCCAATATGCACCACCTATGAATAAATTTTATCGATACGATTGGCATTGCCATCACCCTGCAAGCCAAATCTCTCTTTCAGTTGCTTGGAAAGCTTCTTGTTAGTATCCCGCCTGCAGATATACTATGTCGAATATTCCCCGGCCTTCGGCAAGCTCGTAATGTTTTCAAATAAGTCGACCATGATAGGAATAGGATCATTCAACCAAAGCATCCCACCATGAAAGTAGGCCAAGAGTTGTTTGACGCATGCATGAGCTTCGTTCAGTCGCCCAAAGTTAGGCATATTAATAAGCCCCAATAATCCTGATTTATTCAACCTGCTCACCCATGGTTGAGGAATCCTCTGAATCGGTGCACCAGGCCCCATCGAAACCGATTCATAGGGCTCATCCCAGACATATTTGAGCAATAACAAATCATGGTCTTCAAACTTCAGTTTGATCAAGGCATGGATGATATCTACCGAGCAAGTCATCCCTTCCAACAGTGGCGGCAATTTGGGTGGATACTTTTGACTCTTCATGGGATTCCTCGACTTCGCTCTCGGACATGTTGGAGTGACATATACTAGGATATCATTGATAGAGACACCCTTGGGTTCTGCAAACTCTATATCTCCCAAGATCGACAACTTGGTATGTGCAGTCCCCTCTCCTTACACTCTAGCCGAAGTGCAGGTGTGTCGCTTCTACAATGGCGTGGAACTAGGCTTCTAAGCCTTCTGCTTTTCTCTGGGGATCGACGAAGAGCCTACCAAAATTCTCATGAATTATTCCTCAATGACCATGAGACGAATGGGGGATTCCTTCTCATTGGAAATATCAATTGCGTTGGGGTCGCTCAACATGCCACACTCCCCAATCCTTACTATGCACCCGATGACCTTGCACCTCTACTCTGCAACTCACACTTAAGACTCTTCAACTGTACTTGGCTCAACACTTTGCTCACTCAACTGAATTATTCTGAACAATGCCTTCCTCTTGCAACTAGCGTTCTTTGTATAGCCACTTCCTAATTCAAAATCATCATTACCAAATCCATTGTGTCCATCATGACCAAATCCAGTAGTAATGACACCAAATCCACTAACAATATTACCCTACTGACGGTCCGATTGACCATTAATGTGTGTTTCTTCAACAAGAGCCTCCAGCTAACTATTTTAACTACCTGCATTTATTACTTATTTGACTAACCTACAGCCCTGCAGCTATCGTAGGTGGTCTCCCTTCCATCGCTACTAACGCCTATCCTTGCGCAGTCTCTTCCCCTAGGCTCGCCTTGCTTCTATCTAACAAAATCTTATATTTTTTTTTACAACGCCTTAAGTGGTGCACGGCTCTGACCCCGTCCTATAGGGCTTCAAGTGACTCCCATTGATAAGCGTCGACAATACTGCACCATCTAATTGCTGTAACTAACCACACCTCTAGAAGTAATGGAATAAATAAGATACAGGCCTAACTAATGCATCTGTAACTTACCTGGATTCTTCATGAACTTGCTGTCATATAACAGCACCAAATCTCCTTCTGCAAACTGTTTATTCTTAATGTGGCGATCATGCCATGCCTTTTGTCGATCCTTCGCAACATGCTGGTGGAATCCTGCGATAAAACGGTCCTCTTCATCTAGATCAACTGCGCAACACGCTCTTCTAATGCTTCTACATCATCCATGCAGGTCGCTACAGTGATGCGCAAACTAGGAACAATGTATTCAGTCGTTTCAGTCGTTTACAAGTGGTGCCCATAACAAATTTGACTACCTCTTGCCCATATACTAGCATAAACGGTGTCTGTCCTTTCAGTCGTTTACAAGTGGTGCGATAGGCCCATAGCAGTGCTGGAATTTTCAAGTCCCAGTCATCGCGATTAGCATTACATACCTTTGACAACGTTGTTTCCAAAATTGTGTTGAACGCTTCAATAGTCCCATTCACCTACGGATGGTATGGCGTGATTTTCTTATGTTGCACCTACAACTCCTCAGTTAGTGCTTTCACAGTGAGGTTGATAAAATGACTGCCTTGGTCACTCATTAATATCCTAGGACACCCAAACCGTGTCACAATATTCTCAAATATGAACTTCCCTGATGTCCCAACGGTACAATCCATAACTGGTGCAGCCTCTGCCCACCTAGTCATATAGTCAGTTGCGGTAATGATGTATCACGCACCAGTCCTCTTCCTTGGTGGATTAATTGGACCCACAAAATACATGGCCCATTTATCAAAAGTTTGTAGAGTTACATGCGGCACAAGCGACATCTCATCCCTCCATGATGGTTTATGGATGCACTGGCAGACGTCACAACTCCACGCATACTCTTCGACATCATTATGCAACATAGGCCACCATAGCCCGATGCGCAACACCTTCCGCATAGTAGACCTTCCTCTATAGTGAACTCTCGTGATTCTTGCACGTGATTCTTCTAGAATGGGTCCCTGCTCATGCAGTAGGATACAACGTCGCAATATTTCATCTAGTCCAACCTTGTATAACTGCCCAGCAATTAGCTGGAAATCTGAAGC
Source organism: Pseudotsuga menziesii (assembly GCA_001517045.1). Lineage (NCBI taxonomy): Eukaryota > Viridiplantae > Streptophyta > Pinopsida > Pinales > Pinaceae > Pseudotsuga > Pseudotsuga menziesii. The sequence continues at coordinate 92,139 of LPNX010950211.1, read as the reverse complement.
CTTTACTACCAACTACTTCTTCTGACTTTGACAGATTCTCAAGGGCAACACCAGTGGCCAAGAACTGAATTATTGGGGCATAATGATCATTTGCGATATCAACACGAAACAGTTGCGCATGTGGCAATCTGTCATCAATGTTGATAGGTTCTTCTTCGGTCTCAATGTGAGACAGGTGATTAGGAGCACCATTCAACCATATTGGGTTCACAACTGTTTCAAAGTCAAATTCTTGAAAAAGTAGAATCCATCCAATGTCTTGACTTATCTATAGAAATGTTACAGTGAATGAATGCTTATAAGTTTCTCATGAATGAATATATGTATATAAGTCACACTATTACTAGTTAAATACATTTATGTTGCACTTGGGATGGTGTTAGAAATATCTCATAGGAATAAGATGAGTTAATATCTAACAATTTATAGTAAGAAGAATTAATCCACCCTTAGGATTCACTGAGCACCTTGGTATGCGACTGAGGTATTGTAAATCCCCTATCTAACTGCGAAAACCTAGTTATGGCAGTTACCCATTGAATAATGAGAGATATCTCAGGTGAGACTACATCTCTGTCACAAGTGATGTTGACTGGGATTTGCTCTGTCGGGATGATATCTTAGGATTTGTTGCGCTAAACAGAAGGAACCGAACCTGGGTTGGGATCTTGAGAGGAGGGACAAACAGTGTAAGCCCAACAAATGGTTCTGTTTTTGGCACCAAAATATTTTTGGTGATGGATATGTTATGGGAACCAACAAAAGATGAGATCCCATATTGGATGGTTTTCAAAGCAGAAATCGTGCGAGAAGAAATTAAAGGAACTCGGTGGAACCCAACAGAGTGGTTGGGTCAGTACCTCTATATAAATATCCATGATATTTTCTTTTCCTAGTCTACCATTGTCTTGCATGAGTGGTTTTCTAAGTTGGAAACCCAACAAAGAAATTTCCAAGGGGGAGAACCAAGGGAGTGGAATCCTCAGTTGATTGAATGACTGAAAAGAGTAAGAAACCCTATGTCAAGGGCAATATTTTTGGATATATAGTATCTTAGAGGGATACATTACTAAGTTTTCTTTTGACAAAATAACCTCATATAGTGATGCAGAGTGAAAATTTTTGAAGGACCACATGGTAGATATTTGTCATCTTTAAATATATGGATCAAGATGCTTGTATGTGAAAAATGGATTCTGTGAATGTGACAAGCTGAAAAATTTGTAAAAGAGTGGGTATCTCGCAGCAAAACTTTGCGAAAAATGACTCAAACTAAGCTGAAATGTTCATAGGATATAGTGGAACTGAACTAGAATCTGGTTGTTTAAGAAGCAAAAGAAGATTTAGATCCACAGAAAGAAGAAAGAATCTTAGAGAAAGAGAAGGTTGCAGTACAACCATACAAGAAACAGACTATGATCTTGTGTTTTACATCAACGAAGGATCTTGCAACGAAGAAGAAGAATATCAAATGATATTTGAAGGAGACAAAGAATCAGAATATTTGATTGAAGCTCCAATTCTGGGACATGGGAACAATGCGCCTACATCACCACATGCATCGCCATAGGTAAGATATAGAAACTTATCTCCATGTATATCTATAAATACAAGTAGTACTAATGTTGTAAATAGTGCAAAAGGGAGTCCGACTAGCCAAAATTTTGTTCCCAACATGCCAATAGTTAATACAATGGCTGGTGCTGATATTAAATTATCGATATTCAATGGAAATGGGTTGGAAGACCCATAACAAAATTCGTTTCTTTGTGAATTCGCCTAGATTGTGTGATAGAACCAACATAAAAACATAAAGAGAGAACAAATGATCATGACTCTACAAGGTCATGCGCTCGACTGGTACATGAAATTATCCATGGTGCCATTAGGAGTTTCCCAGAAAATGCTCAACCAGATGCAAGTGGGCATGATAGATGAGTTCAAGTAGCCAAAGTATAAGTTGTAGTGTATTACTGAGATCAAATAAATTAAGCATATTCCTATAGAATATTTCTGGGACTTCGACCAAAGATTCAAGACATTAATGGCTAAAGTAAGATTCCAAATGTCGGGTGTGCAACATAAGGGATGGTTTATTGTGACCTTGTTGTCACACATCTGGATACTATTGATTCAACAGAAGCTTGTGTAAGAGACATAATCTCTTAAAATGGAAATGAAGTTAGAATCCTTGTCGATTAGAGAAACTGGCACAGGGATTATGCAAATTCAGTCACAACTGGCCAACCTTACAGTCCAACTTTAGGATATTAAGAAGGAAAAATAAGTTTAAGAGGAACTATGGTGTACAAGATGTAGAACAGATAGGAACCATAAAGACAATTGCATGGCGCTCATGAATTACATCGCAGTGGGAGTGCTAAACCCAATGAATACCCAAGGGATGCTATTATGTCATACTAGGGGCCACAAGTCCGAAGAATGTTTGTACTTACAAAAGATTGTAAGTACCTCAGCTAGTCTATATTATAAGTTTTGAAAATCAGTAGGACATGACGAGAAATACTGCAGAGCATTTTAGTTGTTGCAGGAAAAGATAGTGGATACCTACTTTAGGAAAAATGATGAACGAGCATAACCCCAATACCAGCCTACTCAATATCCACCACCATAATACTAACAAATGCAATACCCTCAGCCACAGTATCAACAGAAAAATTATCCACCACAGCAACAATACCCTTAGGGGGAGGACAACAACAAGGAAGAGGCGGAGGATAACAACAAGGAAGAGGCAGATTTGGTTGAGGAAGAGGCCAAGTCGTATGTTATAATTGTGGGAAACCATGACACTTTTCTTGATATTTTCAAAGTCCATCTAAAACATGCACATATTGTAAACCATTCAATCACACTGTTGAACAATGTCTGTAACTAATTTGCAAAATGGTAGGATCGAACTGTTAGAAATCCCAACCTTATGCAGAATCAGAATCCAAACTCCAACCAGAATATTCAAATGATCTCTGCTGAGCCAAGATAAATTAACACCATTGTTTTTACAAGAGGAGGTGTTGCAACAAGATCATACCAGAATACATAACATGTACAACCATAGGTGTGCCCTGTGGCACAGAAGAAATCCTCATTAAATGTCCAGAAGAAAAAGGAAATCTTCTTGGTTGTGCGACCAGAGTTTGTTGAAGCCAATCAATCATAGACATCTGGACAAGTTAATACTATGCCCGAAAGATTTGAACATCTACTCCAGAAGTAGCCAATCAAAAAGGTTAGTAAGCTAAAAAAAAATTAAAAGTTGTTTAGCACTAGTCAATGATAGTGATGTTGTCATAGAATTGATAGCACTCATAGAGGAAACCTTCGAAGACTTGTGACCCAAAAAACAAGTAAACCATATCAGGTTGAGAACTATGAATGATTGCGCAGATAGGATATTATGATATGGATTATATCATATTCTACCTTGTCGCATATGTCAACATACTGACAAGAAATACATGGGAGAGCATGAATTAGCCACGACTAGATTGGTATCTGATCCATATAAGACTTGTGAACTAGTCAAAGGTTCTACCAATTGGTTGACTAACTCAAGTGACTGTTGAAGTCGAAGGCTTGAGGACATATGTAGACTTCGAAGTAATCGACATTTTTGATGACACCAATCCTTATCCTACACTTTCAGGAATTAACTGGGCTATAGATAACCAGAACATTATTAATTTTAAGAAAATAATCTTATCATTTGAATATTTTGAAAAAGAGGTCATCGCGACAATCGATCTGCTCGAAGGGAAGAGATATGTGGATCTATTCAATAGTGAATACCAAGGAAAATACTTGCATTAATTCTATGTTGTCATATCCTCAAGGGAAGATTATATAAATCCAACAGCTAATGGGAAGCTGAGTTTTCGAAGTGTAAGCTCTTGCACGTCCCATTCAGGTGATGCCCTGGAAAATTGGCAGAACAGACTGCATGAGGTCTCCATGAGAAGATGCACAAGAATTACAAGGTCTATGCGATGTAGGAGCTGAGGAAACTGAGATTCCTACTTATGAAGGATTACCAAACCTTGTGTATTTTCTGATGGATTTTGAATAAAAAGTTGTGGAATCACAGTGACTATCCACTTTGGACTTTGTGTTGAAATCTACGCCTACTAGATGGTGGGGTACACATAAATAATATATCTTTGAATGGCCATAGTGTAGAAGATTAATGGAGATCATATTTGGAGAATAGATCAGTTACACTAGTCATAAGTATACAGGACTGACAAATCCTGCTAAGCATATTGAGAATTGTCGCATGACATGGAACGAATATCCATGACAAGAATGGGTTCACCGGTTTGTACACACTTTGGGGATTATACCTAGGAACTGGTATACATCATTAGAACTACAAAGAGGAGTTGTTGAATGGGAATAATTAGCCATGAGATTCACCTAGACATTTGAGTTCACAAGTGAACATCCAATAGTTGATTTTGTGCTACAAGTAATGAAGGAAAATATATTCAAAGAAATCTCAATCACAACCACCAATTACCATCAATGTAGCACAATAGTGCACCATTGGATGGAGTGTTACAATGTTATAGGAGAACTGGATGAAGATGATCCATTTATATAAACATACTAGATTTAGAAGGTATGTGTGTAGTGGAAGGAGTTGCAATTTCTAGTGACCAGTTTTTTCAGTCCACTCAAGATTGAGAAAATAAATATTGGCTCATCTGAGAATGCAAAATTTTCCAATATTGGGGAATATTGGGACGAAGAGACTGTGGGTAAGATCGCTGATTTATTGCATGAATTTCAGTATCTATTCCCTACTAAGTTTTTTGAGATGAAAGGAATAGTTGGTGACCTTGGGGAAATGGAGAGGCCTATGCAAAACCGGTAAAGTAACAAACGTACATATTAAACTCGTGCTACAAAGAAAAAGTTAAAGCTGAATTGGATCAAATGCTGGAAGCAGGTGCCATAGAAACTGTTGAAGAATCAGAATGGACCGGTCAAATCATAGTGTGGGACAAGAATACCTCAAGTGAAGTAAGGATTTTTGCTGACCAGAGGAATCTAAATGATGCATGTTTGCATGATCTATTTTCGACTCTATTCATAGATGAGGTGCTAGATAATGTTGAAGGACAAGAAATGTATTCTTTCATTGATGTATTTTTGGGATACCATAAAATTACAATCACAAAGGAGGATCGACTCAAGAGTACCTTTGCGACAGAGTGGGGTTGTTTTTAGTACACGGTAATGCCCTTGCGACTCAAGAATGCACCTGCAAATTTTTCTAGAATTGTAGTTGATGCTTTTAAATATTTTATACACAAATTTCTTGAATTCTATTTTGATGACTAGACGGTATTTGGTCTTGTAAAAGACCATATTGAGAGCCTAAGAATGATGTTGGAACAGTGTCGCCGGTATCAAATTTACTTAAATTTGAAGAAGTGTATAATCTATGCACCTTTTGGAGCTATGTTGGGCCATGTGTTCTGTCGTGATGGAATTTTGGTTGATCCACCCAAGGTTGCAGTCATCCTTGACTTACCACCACCAACCACAGTTAAATAGTTGAGATCAACATTAGGACATACTAGATACTATAGAAATTTTATCAAGGGATATGTCGAGGTGACTACTCCGATGGAGAAACTGCTGAAAAAAAGACACTAAGTTTCATTGGACAAAAGACTGTCAAGGGAGTCTGGACAAGATGAAGCACAAGATGGATATAGCATCAATACTTGTATTTCCAGACTGTAGGAAATAATTCCATGTTCATGTCGAGACATCGAATGTTTCACTCAAAGTGGTACTGATGCAATCAGGTAAATGAGCGATTGATCACCCCGTTTCTTTCTCTAGAAGCAAGTTATCAACTACAGAGAAAAATTACACCAGAACAGAGAGAGAAGGGCTAGTGATGGTGTATGCACTGCAAAAATTTAGACATTATTTGCTGGGTGGACATTTCAAGACGTACACTGACCATTCTGTGCTGAAATATTTGGTCAACAAGCCAATGTTGGGGGGCAATATCTGTCATTGGCTTCTCCTCTTCTAGGAATTTAATTTTGAGATAATTGTTAAACCGGGTAGGTTGAATTTAGGATGAGACCATCTATCAAGGATTGAAAGTGGAGAAGAACCAAATAGTCTGGAAGATAATATGCCTGATGCACAATTTTTTCCATAACCATATTTGATGATCAATATAATGATAACATTCACTTTCTAAGTATGGGTTATACGCCAACTAAATTTATCACTACATAGAAGAAATAGTTCGTAGTGCGAGTCACAGATTTCTAGTTGATTACTAGAAATCTGTATAAAATGGGCCTTGTTGAGATACTCCAACAATGTGTTTTGGAGCACGAGTTCCTGATGATATTAAGAGAAGCACATGATGGTGTCATAGGATGACACTATGTAGGAAAAGTGATGGTGTGAAAGATTTTACAAGCAGGACTATGGTGGCCCACCATGCATGTAGACGCTCAAGATTGTTGTCAAAGCTATGATATCTATCAAAGAACTAGGAAGTCATCCAGTGAGATGAAATTCCATTGGTACCAAAGATTACACTCCAGGAATTTGACAAATGGGTTGTTGACTTTGTAGGACCTATCATGTATGGCAAGAAAGCACACGAGAGCACACTATATTATCACTGTGGCTGATTACCTCACCCGATGGGTAGAAGCAGTGTTATTAAAGGATCGTATTGCTGCGACTACTCCAAAATTTTATTTGAAAATATTGTCACAAGGTTTGTATTCCCAAAAATTATAATCAGTGACCAAGGTACACATTTTGTAAACCAATTGATTGAAAAGATGACTAACAAATTCTAGATACGACATAGAAGAACAACTCCCTATTATCCCCAAGTGAACGGAGTTGTTGAAGCATTCAACAAGATTCTAGAAAATGCATTAACAAAGGTCTGCAATGCTCAAATAGATGACTGGGATCAAAAGGTATCTATAGTTCTATGGGAATATCGCACAACATGTAAAAATTTGACAGGTCAAACCCCATTCAGGTTGGTATATAGACAACAAGTTGTCATGCCTACGGAATATATTGTACCAAGTTTGATATTTTTCGTGATCACAGAGATGATAGATGTTGATGTTGTAGAAGAAGGATTGCTTCAACCAATACACTTAGAGGAAGAAAGTTTTGTTGTAGGATTTCGCCAAAATGTTGAGAAACAAAGGAAAAAGGTATGGCATGATAGAGACATTAAAAGAAATATTTTTGAAGTTGGCGGCCTTGTTCTTATGTATGAATATATTTTTTTCAAGCATCCATGAAAGTTGAAAACACATTGGTTAGGACCATATGTGGTCAAGGAAATCACTAACGGAGAAGCAGTGAAGTTAGAAAATATAGATGGAACAGGAATCATAGGACTCGTCAATGGGAGCCGGCTAAAACCATACTTTGATAGTTGTGAATTGATCACATAAAAAAATAAAAAAGAGAAATAGATATGACCTAAAATGTATTTGTGCAGATTGTTAGTCTGTCATAAAGAGAAGTAAAGTTATGTAAATTTGGCATCTGAACAAGGTTAAAATTTTGAAGTTAAGACAAATGGTGTGTCATAAGATGGAAACTCTTTTGGGATGGGAAAGGCAAGTCACAATGAGTGCGACTAGAAGTGTAAATGAAGGGAAATGTAAGTCGCAAGAAATGCGACAAGAAAATTGATATGAAAAAAAAGCAAATGATGTGCATTAGTAAGAGAATGAAGACACTCGTGTGAACGAACCGTTGATAGAAATAGATGTCAGTCATTAAATTTGCTGATAATGAGAGAATATGATGGTCACTTTGGGTATAGATACAAGATGTAATACCAAAAAGGAGGCGGCTCATTTGGAAGTGTCGATATGATGACCTAGAGAGGTGACCCGCGTGATGGGTCATGTTGTCATTATTCCACTTAATGACTACACGTGTGAAGAGTTGATAGGATGAGAACCTATATAATTCATTAAGTTTCCTTTTCTTTTAAATCAATAATGATATAATGTAATATCAGGTTGCTTCCTACAACACCTGGAGCTCAAGTAAACTTACCTGGGTGTGACTACTATGAACTTTAGCACCAGTTCCCTCACGTATTCCACGATGGAAGTTGTAATACCTGTTATGGTTGAAAAACATGATGTCAGATATGTTCCACTACAAGAAGGGAATCGACTGGAAAATGATCTAATTCCAGTCCTATATGCACTATCGATACATACCATCTTACTAGGGTTGGAAATAAGGAAGCATTTGGGTTCTTGCAAAGGAAATATTGCCTCAGTGGTGCTCAGGAAGAATAAGGAAGAAGCAGATAAAATTCGAGGTCCAAAGGACATCCCACCAAAGCCGCTAGATAAAATTGTGACACAAGTTGCCAAAAATGTGATGATGACATCATCATCATGTTTTTTCAGGTATTTCTTGTTTTGGGGGTTGTGGAGTCCATAAAAAGTATCCATTATGGGTACTCATTGGATGCAGAATTAAATTCCGCATCTAACAAGCTCTCCCACTTGAAATTTGAGTAAAAACACAGGGAGATATGTCGAAAATACGAACAAAAAAAGTAGTTTTATTTTATGACAACTATGTCAATTCAGCCATTATGGTTGACTCATTTTATTGAAATTCTATTGGTTCTTGAATTCCAACTCACAAAATTTATTGTTGGTGCATTTTCTTATAAGGTCCATTTTAGACCCCAAATTTCCTCTAATGGTTGCATACTCATTCAAGGTTGATGCAGAGGAAGATTCTGAAAGGAGGAAGAAAAAACCCAAAATGAGTTACCAGCTGAATCTAGAAATCAAGACAAGAAGAATCGGTAAAATTGAGGAGTCTACCATCTTGTCAGTCCTATAGTTCTAAAACAACAACATTTTCTGATAGAAGAGAGTACCACAGTAAAAGAAGAATCTAGAAAGTTTGTACATCAGAAGGTGTGTGAAGTAGTGGTATTAAGAGAAAAGGTAATGGTGGAACACATCGGTTCCAAACTTGTGGAGCAAATGCAAAAGGTACAAGTAGAAGTGTGAATGGAAGCAGAACGGGTGAAGAAAATCTTGGAATATTTTTGGAGTAAAGTCGGCACAAGAAAGGAAGTGGAGGAATTACATAGAGTGGCTTGAGACAAGCCAAAACTAAGTGGTGGGGGCTTGTTGGGCCTAAGGAAAGGAAAGAAGAATTCATTTAGAATTTTGCCTAGTATGGAGAAGAACTAAACAAGAAGAGAAAGGAGTTGTTGTTATCAAGAATTCTCAACTAGTACTGACACTGCTTGTTCCTTTGCAATGCAAAACACAACTATAGTACAAAAAGACACAACAACATATCCTTCCCTTAAATAGTCAAATTAATTAACATAACACATCATATACCTCAACCGTAGATCTGTTTATCTTCTCTCCAGAAAGTCCTTTAGATGCTTCAGTACCTGCAAGACGGATCACAAGACAAACGAAAAGATGAGAGCATCATGATAAAGAACTATCCATATTGGTGATCAAGGAGTCCAATAATATTCAATCATAAATACAATAATCAAATATAGGAAAGGGAAATGTCTTTGTATTAATATATGGATGAGAAGAATACAACTAAAATCCTTGATGTTGACAGCTTCTGTCTCAACAAGAATATCTACAAACTCCTATGAATACCTCTCTAGCTAAAAGCTACCTCTACTTTGCCTCTATTCAGACTTCAAACTTGCAGCATAAGGATGCTTTTTTTGGCCTCCCTCACTCTCTTCATGGAGGCTCCATTTATAGGCCAAGAACTCATAGGATGACTTGACAAAATTATATAATAGGATCCCTATAGGTGAGGGAGGTGAATTCCACCTCTACCAGACATGCAGGAACCAATTCCATGAAGGATTCTGTATAGAATCTTTTAGAAGATTCTTTTTTTCCCTTTAAGTGACCATCGATGCTTTTTGGTAAACTAGACAGAGTGTCGATCTAGGATTTTTCCCATTGCAAAGGGATAATGGCGCTTTTTTCTCAACTGATGGAGGCATCGATGACACTCTGTGGAAAAGGTAAAAGAGCACTGTTCCTTCTAGGTCAGGGAAAAAAAATGGCCAAGGTGATCTAGATCAGGCTTTTTGGGAGGTTGGTAGGCAACAAGAAAGTCATCTGAAGGATAACTATGCACTGTGAGATTTTCATGTGCAACAAAATGCCCCCCAAAGTATGAATCTAGAAGAATGTGATAGGTGAAATACTTTGCAAGTTTTCCATCTGATACAGAGGCAAAGAGAGATAGACTCATAAAGGACCAATAATTGACTTTATCCAATCGAATCATAGCTGTGGACCAATACACTACAGATCTATGATGATGACTATGTCATGGCTACCCAAAATACACCGTAGATCCATGATTGACCGTTATGAGAGGAAGGACATAGCTCCGAGATATACAAAGTAAATCTATGTTGCTCAATTCCAGATGTAGAATAGAACCACCAAATATACAATGTGGATTCGTGTCATGACTCTAAATAATCTCCAAATGCAACCTGAGAATAGGTAATGACAATGAGAAGGCCTAATATATTAGGGTCTTCATCCCAATCTCTGAACAATATGAATCTAACCATGTAATTACAATGTCTTAACATCGAACATGGTAGAAACCACTTGATTACCAGTCATTGATGTCAACTGTTAAAAAGTGAGAGGGAAATCACCATTGATGTCAATGACTCCCAAGGTATCTTAGTACATCTCATCGAATGTGAATAAAGGACTTGAATTCGAACATCTGATGAGATCTTTCAATCAAGAGTCAATGATGCGAACTCGTGTTGAAAGCAAATTAACCTACCATTGAGGAATGCAGGCCCAAGGTACTGTCTAGGTTTCTATGTCTAATCCCTAGATAATGATATGAAGTCAATAGGAATAGACCTTTTTATAGGAGGGCCACTATGATTCCCACATCAGTGACATGAAACTGAGGATAAAATTTGATTTGGAATGATAGGACTGACTCAGACATGACTGAATTTTGAGGACAAGTGAGGTTATTAACAATTAATGTTTCTAAGAAATGTAACCTTTGAACAATTGAGCGGCATGACACATTACTTGGCAGTATTGACTTGCGAGAATAGAATGAGGTGTAATGCAAGGAATATAATTAAGCATTCTTTGAATGGACTCAAAGGAGTGAGGTGACTTATAAAAATGGATTGACTTGAAGACAAACTGAAAACCCAAACTGTTCAGATATGCAAATGCAGACATGTGCCATGTTCAAAGGTGTATTGTAGAGTACTACCATATAAACAAATGAAAACCATTCCCCTTTCCTTTAATTTCCCCACCTCGAAAGGTGAGTGCCTCTTTTAGTTTTTACAAGTCCAAAGAGGGAAACAAAAGCTCATTGAAGCTCATCAAGGGATGAGTCCATTCTCATATTTTTCACATACCTAAGAAAGGAGGGGTTTGTTCCCGAAATAGAGTCTTACAACTTGTGTTTTATGAGTCCAATGAAAGCAAACTCATTTGTCGTTTCATATTTAGAGAGTCTAAAATGACTAAAAAGACTAAAAAAGGGTCCTTTTTCATAAATAAGGCCACTTGGTCCGAAAAAGAGATAACCTACCCCTGACTAGTCGACCGTTCTGATTCTTTTACAAGCATAAATGCAACAAGTTCGCTTGGAAATATTTTTTTGTTTTGAGGAGACTGAAAAGAGATTAAATATAACTCCTAGACTAGTTTCCTTTTTCATAATCCATTTTTCACGAGTCTGAAAAAGAAACAAAAGAATACTTGACACCTTTCTACTGGATTTTTGATGAGCATGTAAAAAGTGTAAATGACGCTCAGTACTTTTTTAGTTCAGCCCTAAGCTCAAAAAAGACAAAAATAGCTTGAAACATAACTATGACCCTTAATTTACCTGGAAAAACTCAAAAAATGCTATCAAAAAGTCATTTTCTCAAAACTATATAAAGTAAAAAATAAAAACCCATTTTTGACAAAATGATTTGGATTTCAAAATAAAATAAATTATAATATAGCTTTGAAAATCTCAAAACATTCTATAAATAGAAGGGCAAGTTACTTTATTTTTACCATTTGTTCTTTTACCATTGGGTGAGTTTTGGAAGGTAGCTTTGGTAGCAAGAGTTCCTCCGACAATTTTGCGAGGGAATTCCATTTCTTTGTTGTTTCTCAATCCATTAGAAGAGGTAAACACTCGGTCTTCTCCTCTTTTTATGTTCAATAGTTTCCATTTATTCTTTTGCATTGTTAATTTGAAAGTTCCCTGACTATTTCTAAATGGTTTAAAACACAAAGCATAGGGTAAATTTTTCTTTGCAAAGGAAAAATAGGATGTTCTATACCTCCATAGAAGTTTCAATGTAAAAAAAGGAGGCAAAAAATTTTGATTTTGGGGGTTTTGACCGTCAGTTCATACCCCCGACGATGCTCTGTCTCACTAGCATAGGAGCATCAATGATGCTCTATCCACAATGGACAGGCCCCTGGCACCTCTCACACCAATGGCAAGAGCACTGCAGTGCTTTGTACACAAGGGCTAGTTGCGTCGGCCGAGAAGAAAGAGGGAAAAACAAACCCCAATTCACCTTTAAATGCAATTTTTGTATTTCTACCCTGACTACGTAATTTAAAATGCCATTTATTTTTCTTCTTTATGGTCATGATGTCGTATTTAATCTTGAAATTGGTATTTTACAGGTGCATCATGGTGATATGGAAAGAAAGGGAGCACGAAGTCCCAAAAAACCAGGCAGCAAATGATCCAGCTGCCATTGATGCTCTGTAGAACTGTGGGCTTCTCAAGTATTTCCAGATTCCAGGGATGAAAGCATATGCCCGCCTGCTGGATTACATTATCGACATGTGGGATCCTGATTAGGAGCACTTTGTGGTAGGGGTCCACATCCTGCCTATAGAGATCGAGTATATCTATTTCCTCACAGGTTTATCTATGTGGGGAAACCTCGTAGTTCTGTCAGGAGCATGGAAGGGAGAAGGCTCTTTGGATGATATCATTGATCAACGTTGCTCATTGGGTATAGATTCCTAGTCGGGCAAGCTAGAGATCAAATATCTAGTGTATCTCCCCCTAAGGACAGTAGTATACACCATCGACAGAGTGGCGGGCATTAGGGCTTCCCACCTCACTAGCATATCTCACATGATATACGCCTTACAGTGTATGGAGCCTACTGTGTTCAACTGGTGTGAGGGTGTGTTGGATTGTCTGAAGAGTCAACTCAACAAATGAAAAAGAGGGACCTTGAAATAGTTTGGTTATAGAGTAGTGGTGGTGTCTTTCATTTTACAGTGGGTGCCTCACATGAGGCCACAAATGACTATCACTAGAATCGATCCTGAGGATCCATGAATGCTTGCATGGGTGACAGCCATGCCCTCCCTTGGAGGCAGAGGGCCTAAAGTCAGCTACGGGTCAGGTTTCTTTTGCTAGTTGAGAAACTAGTTACTGATGGTAGAATATTATGTCTATGATGGGAAAGACTTCCGCAATGACCTGGAGTTGGCTCTACCTGAGGGGGAAGTGTGGGACAACTGAGGTAAAAAGGACATCATCCACTAGTGTTTTTTGAATTTTATATTTATTCAATTTTTATTTTTTGTAGTACTGAGATTGAAACATTTTTATGCAGATATCGGATCTGTCTGTCCAGCTGGGATGTCACCTATTGCCAAGAAAGCAGGTACTTGGGACATGATGTTGTATCGCTCCAAAGTTGATGAAGAGCTTGGAGATCTGGAGGAAAACCTACAGCACTTGACTGTGGGTATTCCTGATATGACGACAGACAAGGTACCTAGGCATTATGTATATCCTAAACTTTTTACAGTCTTGGATGGGCACTGAAAGCTAGAGATGCTTCAGCCCACATTTTGTATCTTGGTGCCACAAGTTTCATATATATAACAAACTATTTATATTTACAGTTCTGTGTGAAAAATTGATGTGTGGATTTATCTACTTATGAACTTTACATGTGTTTTATGTTTCCAAGGGATTTTTTAAGTATGAGAAATATGCCAATCTAAGACATAGTTAGCTAGGGAATCTGCCACGGCATTTAAATTTCTCAAAATATGATGATATGTGACCTGCTCAAAAGACCTCTGTAACAACCTGACTCTTCAGAAAGTATGAAGAAGTGATGGATTCCTAATGGTGTAGACTCGATTAAGTTGTTGTACAACTAGCTCAGAATCTAGATAAACCCTAATTTCTCTTACTTCAAAAGCTAGGGCTTCCGTCAATAATCCAACTACGGCTTGGTATTCCACTAGATTATTGGTGGAAGGGCCTAAAAGAACACCCCCTGAAATCACCAACTCACTTGTAGGAGAGTACACTACCCAGGATGCTGATGCAAGATTAAGCATATATCGACGTGCACCATCGGTGAAACCCATGTAGGAAGCCATCTGTCCATCAGACGAAATACATGCATAAGTAGGGTTTTATGAAAAACACATTTCAAATCACACAAAAAACACACCTCTCAAATCTTGAGACACACAACAAACTATAAAAAATATGTACAAAGGTCCTAGGCATAGTATCTTTTAAGGTATATCCCATTTCGAGGCTCTCCTAATGATATCCCGTCGTAATCAACCAATTCATATGCTCCCTTTTCTAAAACACAACTGACAATATAAGGCCCATGCCACATAGACTTGAATTTTCATGTCCCCGTCTTGTCATGCTTCATGTCATAGGTCAAGAACAGATCTCCTTCATTGAAGGAACAGGGTTGGACACTCCTGTCATATTGGAATTTCATTCTTCATTTATGTGCCTCATTAGCTAAGGCAGCATCACATCAAGTTTCATCAAGTTTATTTACAAGAATCTTTCTTTGTTTATGGTAGTGCTGGGTAGTAGTTCCACAGCCAGTTTCAAAGAATGGATTTCACATTCTATCGAGAGGGTAGCTTCCATTCCGTATACTAATTGGAAAGGTGTAAATCTAGTGGAATTTTTTACAGTAGTCCTATAGGCCCAAAGTGCAGAGAAAAGTTGTAAATGCCAGTTTGACTTGGCTTTCCCTACCATCCGTTGAAGCATTGTTTTTAATACTTTATTTATTGCCTCAACCTGGCCATTGGCCTGGGGATAGTATGGTATAGAGTTATCATGACAAAACCCTAATTTTACACTAAGCTCTTCCATCATCTTATTTTGAAAATGTCACCCATGACCGGTCACAATGGTCCTAGGAATCCCGAACTGAGCAATGATATGATTGAATAGGAATAGTGCAGCAGTCTTACCGTCTTTGATGTACGTGGAAATTTCCTCAGCCCATTTTGTAAAATAGTCAACAACCACAATGATGTAGCCATGCCCCCCGATTAAGGTAGGTCTATAGTGCACAAAGTCTATGCCCCATTTTTCAGAAGGGCCAACTGCTACTATGGGATGGAGCGGAGCTGGATGTGTGCGTTTCTTGGAAGTGAACATTTGACATGGTGGGAATTTCTTGACCATTTCAATACAGTCTTTGAAAATGGAAGGCTAGAAGTACCCAACACGTAAGATTTTCTAGGAGGTAGCCAACCCAGAAAGATGACCGCCACAAGCTCCATCATGGAAATCATTAAGGACGATCTCATCCTCTTCATGTGTAAGGCAACGACGTAGGATAGAATCAACACCATGACGGTATAGAGTATCATTCAATATAAGATAGCTTTTAGTCTAGTGGCGAACATGACGACGTTCATCTTGGGAGCAGTAGGATGGTATTGTAAGGTTTGGAGGTACAAAATGATGTCTCCATACAATGGAACAGTCATACTAATGAGAAATATTGATTCATCAGGTAAGGAATCAGAGGACTCTAAATTCTCAGTAGTATGGGGAAGGTCAGATATAAGCTCTGCAAAAACAAGGGACTTCTTGGAAGTACTTTTGGTGAATTCTAGGTCAAACTCTTGGAGGATCACGATCCAACGTGAGTATTTTCCCCCAAGCACCTAACGTGTAACAATGTAGTACATGGGGTTAGAATCCATGTAAACAGTAGTGGTGCAGAGCAAAATATAATGATGAAATTTCTGGACCGCAATGACTGTGGCTAGAGCGAATTTCTCCACATGTGAGTATCGAGTTTCAAAATCCAAAAGACTCTTACTTGTGTAATAAATCACATGTTCTTGGTCATGTTCATTTGTTTGAATGAGAACCATGCCTATCATAGACAAGGATGTAGCCACATACAAGGAATAATCCTTGGCATAGTTGGGTGGTTGCAACACAGGTGCATGGGTAAGCGCATGTTTAAGATTATCAAACACGTGTTGTGCAAAATCATCCCAAATGAAAGGGGTATCTTTCTTGAGAAACCTCATGAAACCATGTGTCCTATATGCATAATTGTAGACGAAACAACGCAGAAATTTTTCCTTCCCTTGCAAACTTTGGAGTTCAGTAACATTCATGGGAGCAGGTAGGCCCAAGATAGCCTCAATTTTCAAAGAATCGATATAGATGCCATATTTAAAAACAATGAAACCAAGAAGCTAGCCAGTTTCAATACAAAAAACACATTTATGGGGGTTTAGAAGAATATTAAAATGACGACATCGAAGAAAAACAGTTCTCAGATGATCAACATGAAGGTCACGCTGCTTAGAATGGGCAGGCAGGTTGTCTAGATAGGGTTCCACAACATGTTTAATGTCATGAAAATCATATGACATGGAACGTTGGAATGTGGCGCTAGCATTTTTTAATCCAAAAGGAAGTTTACGATAAGAAAAATTCCCCCATGGGAAAATGAATTCTGTCTTATGTTGATCGGACAGGAGAATCTCAATCTGATTATAGCTAGAAAATCCATCCATAAAGGATAAAATGATGCTTCTAGCACAGTTATTGATTATTTGATCGATATAGGGAGTGGGAAATTTGGCTTTTGGGCAACCTCGATTTAGGTCCCTAAAATCGATAAAAACCCTAATAGTACCCTGATTTTTATTCACAGGGACTATGTTGGACATTCATTCTGTTAGTGGTACGGTGTAAATGAAACCAGCCTTCAGAATTTTTTCAACTTCTTCCTTGATAGCGGCTTCTATTCAGGGATGAACCTGTTGTAGTTTCTGGCATACGGGATTGGCATCAGTATATGTTTTTATTTCATGGACAATGATGGAGGGATCAATCCTAGGCATTTCTTCATGTGTCCATGTGAAGATATCTAGAAATTCTTTGAAAAGAATCGTGTATGTTTGGATTTTTTCAAGGGAAGAGTTCTATCCTATGGAAATGTTCTCGAAAATAGCTGGTTTCATGGATATTTCAATGGGTATAGTCTTGGTAATGTTGCACACATTCCCTTCAAAATCGACACTACGTGTGAGAATCAAAGATGGAGGGTTGAGGACTATATCGGATGAAACCGTGGAGGCAAAGTGGTTTTCTACCATATGGCTAGGGGGAAGGAAAGAAGATCTGTGATGATAATCTTCCCAAGGCATATCATCTAATGACATAACTTCCATAATATACTCATCTATAGGAAGTGTGAGTGAAAGATAATCTAGAGATGGAGAGGGGTGTTCGAGCCAATATGGCATGTGATAACAGTCTGAGGCCACCAAGAAATGGTCATTGATGGAAAGATCACTCGTAGCTTGGATTGCATTGTACATCTCTTCGAAAGGGGAAAAGGATGAACATTCATCAACAATTGCTTTTCCTTTGTCCATACGAGAGCTAGAAATCATATTAATAGAAGCAACTCGTGAAGCTAGAGGAGGGTCAGATGAGGGAAAAACTCCCATAAGTGAAGAGTCTTTAATAATACCTACTCCAATGCCTTTATACTCTGGTCTGTTCAAGAGTGGAACACTAGTCACATCATTCGTAATGGCACTAGGTGTGAGGAAATCTAGCCGATCAATAGTAACAATATTTCCCTAGAATGGAAACTGGACAATCCAAAAAATAGATGATCTTACAGCTTGCATAGCATAGAACCAGTTACGGCCTAAGAGTAAGTTGTAATCCAAAGGAGCATCGACGACTTCAATGTGGATGGAGACCAATTTGCCCCCCAGTTCAACATGGATGGTAGGTAGTAATCCATAAGGTTGGAAACCACTACCATCAAAATCCTTGATATTGGTAGGTGAACAGTTGATTTCTGGAGAACCAATATCTCTCCAACATGATAAAGACATGACTGATGTAGAGACACCTTCATCTAACATAGTCCGACAAATAGTCTTCCCAACAATTTGCGTGGCTATATAAAATGCTAATTGATGTGAGAGCCTCAACTTATAATCATCCAACTTGAAAGTGATGACAATAGAATTCTCAGGATCCATTGCTCCAAGGGCAGTAAGCAAGTTTTTCTGTTCATTTGGGCAGGCCTGAAGTACCTCTAAAGCCGACATAGCGCAAGGTGCTTCAGCCAAATCTTCAACAATGTTATAATATTGTGAAGCATGTGCATTAGGGTTAATGATGGACTTACATAGAGTACCTTTTGGTGGACGAAAAATTTCTTCTGGAATGGGTTTTCAATGTGAATACCATTATTAGGAGGTGGTGTGGAAACTGAGGGCTTTTCAAGTGGAACATCATCAGGTTTCTTTTCAATAGGAGGGTCATAAATTTGTGATCTGGTATTCAAGTTCACTGTTTCACTAGAAATCATATAAACTTCATCAGTGGATGAAGAAGTTTTGTTCAAGGACTTATGATCAATCAACTGCTGTTGGGAAGGGAAAGGATCTTGTAAAATGGTTGGGGTGGGTGAAGCTTTCAAAAACTTATTAATTTCCTCATGCCAAGGACATTCTTTCATAAAATGATCACCTCCACAGATTAAACAAGGATACTTCACCTTTATCTTTCCTTTTGAATCATTATCCATATTCTGTGTTTTATTTCCTTCCTGTTGGTTGTCATGTTTTTTAGGTTTATTTTTTCCTTTTTTCTTCCCACCTAAAGATTCAGTGGAATGAACCGCATTTAATTCAGCGGAAGCAACAGGAGAGGATGCAGTTTTGGAAGGTGGTGCTTGTGGATTAGATGGAGTGGCAGTTTGTTTCTTGGAATATTTAGCCGCCAATTGTGTTTGAATTGAACCAAGTATGCCATCAGCAGGTGGTTCAATTACAGGTTGAGATGGATCTGTTGTAGGTCGAGGAGCATGTGGGATCAGGTCATACAAAGTACCTGACTGGGAATAAACCAAGTCTAATTATTGAGCGCGACTAATAGCTTACTCCTTAGTAACAACACCTCCCATGGCAACATCTCTAGCAATAGGTGGTAGTAAATATTTTTTGAACCAATCAGCTAATAACTGATCAAGAATATGGGCCTTAATCAACCTTTATCTTCTTCTCCATTCATGAATATGATTAGAGATGTGAGTAGATTTGGTTTGATGAAGCGAAGTTAGAAGGTCTGTACCTATTTCATATCGAATTGGAAGCTGAAAGTGTGTCAAAAAGGCCATTGCTAGGGCATTAAAATCCCAAAAAGAGTGTTGTGGTCATTCGATGTACCACTTTGAAGAAATACCAGTGAGGTTTCTTTGAAAAAGGCGTAGACAGATTGAACCATTTATCAAAGAATTGGATGAACACCACAACTGAAATGTCATCACGTTGTTTTTTGGATCTTCACTAGGTTTACCATCAAACTTAGGTATATCAAAAGGCAACTTTACAAGAATTGCAGGCTAAGAGGGGTCATGATGAATTGGGTCATTTATCAATCTTGATAATTTTGGCGAATCTAAAGTGGCCAGAAATGGTACTTGTTGATTTGGTAGTGGATATTGGTAATATTGATAGGGAATTTGTTGACCAGTAGGACCGTATGCGGATTGATAGATGGGTATAGATGGTGTCCCCAAAGCTTGTTGAAAAGGTTGTTGGTTTCTAGAATTTCCATGGGGAGGTGGGACCCCCGAGGGAGGGGGTTCTATGAATGGTGGTGGTGGTGGTGGTGGTCCTCCTCCTCCAGGTGGTGGTGGGGGTCCTCCTCCACCAAGTGGTGGTGGTCCTCCTCCTCCTCCAGGTGGTGGTGGTGGTCCTCCTCCTCCAGGTGGTGGTGGCGGTCCTCCCCCTCTAGGTGGTGGTGGTGGTCCTCCAAAAGGTCCACTAGGTCCTTCAGGACCTCCAGGTCCTCACGGTGGTCCTCCAGGGGGAGTTCCATCGTATCCTCTGGAAGTATTAACAAAATTCATTCCATATGACAGGATATTTGACCAATCTGGTTGTCCCCAAGGTACAAAAGCATTCCTAGGGTAAGGAATTCCAGGATAAATAGCCGCTGGCGGTGGTTGTTGGTAAACTTGATTAACCATAGGTGGTTGAGTTCCTAGATAAGTATATCCCCAAGAAGATGTATTGTTAACAGGTTGTGTCGCTAAGGGTTGACCTGTACTATATGGGGGGGGGTAACAACATTGGTATTGGTGGGGGGTATAACTACTACAAGTTGTGTTATAGATGCAACTTGTCCTGAAATAGCCATAGATCCATTGACATGTAACATAACTCATGCTGGGGGTTTCCCCCTGGTGTGAGAGTTTATTGGTATGGCTTGATTTGAGGATTTCCCCCCAACCACGACAGGTATGGAAGGTCTAGTAATGGGTCCAGGATGTGACATTGTAGGGTTTTGGTTTAGATTTGGATTACCTTGAAATGAAATTTCTTCAATAGTTCCTCACACTTGAGCTAGTGAACGATATCCTTTAGGCCATGGATTACGAGAAGTCTCACCATAAGTTGGGTGGCCATCAGAAGAAGGTTTAATTTCAGCTTCAGGCCAAGGGTCTGTATTATGGGGTAATTGTGCTAGTAAAGTTTCATGATGGGACACAGGTGGAGGACTAATTCTTTCTACTCTATTTTAAAAGTTACGAGCTCGATCGAGAGATGCATTAATTATTCTCCGTTCCTCTTCTCCCAAGGGAGGGTTCCTTGGTGAAGGTCTAATAACCTCGAATTTATCAATAGCTTGGCCCATAGAAGTCCTCCAAAAAGGAGCATCCAGACCATAATCTAGTGGGGAAGAAGTATCACCATGGCCTTCTAATGGTGGATGCATTGAAACATCAATTGTAGGAGGAAATTGGACCAAAAGATTTGTGTAAACAGTGAAATATTCTCTGGTTTCACTAGCTAAGGTAGTTCATATGGTAAAATTAGCAGAAGTAGGTTGTTCCATGGTTACTCCTTCTTGTCCTTCCACAGTAAGAGGAGAGTCGGGAGATAAACCCTATAATCTATGAGATTGACATCTCCCAAGTTTCTAAGCCATGGTGGTGGCCGAAGTTACCTAATCTAGGTCAAGAAGGGAGTAAAAGCACATAAACAAAACCTACTCATAGATAAAGGTCACAAGTAGATTTAAGTGATAGGAGGGGTTCAAAATAGCTGGTCTCTCACCAGGATTGTCAAGTAGGTGAAACTCATGATATACCTCAAGGGTACATGTGTAGTAGTCTCCCCGAATGTTTTTTTTGGTGTATTTCTCCATATAAGACATCCAAAGGGATTTTCTCAGATAGTCAGGGTATCCTAGTGGTGTCTCCTAATATACTCAAGGTACATGGGAGCTCAAATCGGTAGTAGTGTTGTCTAATGCCCAACCATACACAAGGGGCCTTCCAATATACAATCAAGTACGTGAAGTACCTTTCTATATATTACAAGGGTATATGAAAGGCCGTTCGATATACCGACAGTATGTGGGAGAACCGCGCGAGTCCCGGGATGTAGTGCAGACAAAGAACGACAGCTCCTGTGCTTAACGACACCCAAACACATCACTAACCTATCACTCAACTTTCTATACAGTTTTAAGACCTAAAGCTATCGTTAACGACAGCTCCTATCGTGGGAGAACCGCACGAGTCCCGGGATGTAGTGCAGACAAAGAACGACAGCTCCTGCGCTTAACGACACCCAAACACATCACTAACCTATCACTCAACTTTCTATACAGTTTTAAGACCTAAAGCTATCGTTAATTTTATCTGGACTATTAGGTGAATGTTTGTGGAATGTTATCTCCAATGATGCATATTAATCTAAATGTAATGCACTTCTCAACTTCGATGAGGACTAACTAGGGCAAGGAAGGAACCTTTTCTTTTCTTTTCAACAATATACCAATAGAAATTTGTTTTCAACAATCGAACAAAATCCAAGAAAGAGATGCAAAAAGAGTCTTTCAAACACAAAAATTCTTTCACACAAGCATTCCAAAGTTTCTGAAAAAGAAGGGAAAGAAAACTAAGCCTCTAACGTGCATGCAAACTAATTTTGCTACAATGTCAAAAAGAATAACCTTTCCAAAACACACAAGCAAATGAAAAAACACACAACCTTCACAAGCATAAGCAAGAGGAAAGTAAGATGATTCTTTTGTATTTTTCTAGAAAATATGAGGCACACAAAGCAGTCTTTTCAAAGCAAACTAATCTTCTAGGAAGAGGTTATAGGTTCTCTTTTCGAAAATAGTATTTTTTGTATGCTTTAATAGAAGTCAAAACTGAAGTATATTTCTGATTTCATTTATGACAATGCAAAAAGTAAAAAAAAATGGATCTAAGCTCAATGACAGAGAATCAGAAACAAAAACCCGTGAATAGACAACAAGCAGTCAAACAAGCAAAACCACACTAAAGAATTTTTCAGAGAAAAAAGATAGTTTTCAAAAATTTTGATAAACTTTTCCAGACAGATAGTCTAGAGGACCTACCTTGACGTGCTGATGAAGATTGCACCAGAGCATTCCAGAGTGTTGCACCGCTCCTAGCCTCTTGTATAAAGGCGTCGTTGATGCTCTGTCAACCACGCAGAAAGGTGTCGTCGGCACTGCTACCAAAAAGGGTGAAGGCGTTGTGGGGCTGATCGGTGCTCTATCAGTGAAGGTAAAATGCATCGTCTAATAGTATAGTGAAAAGGCTAAGAACCTGCAGGAGAAACCACAAAAGCTAAGAAAATTGAAAATAGGGTAAAATTCACTCAGAACAGAGGCAAAATATCAAAATCACAAGACAAATGACTTACCTTATAGCTGAAACAATTGAAACAAGAGATAGAAACCTTCATAGACGGGATGGTTACCGAAGTTTGTATATTTGACCAGATCTACACCAGATCAGAATGGATCTTCCCCATATATGACTAGATTAGGCTAGATCCCCAGTAGAGTCACTAGTTTTGTTATCAGGAATTCTCAACTAGTGCTGACACTGCTTGTTCCTCTACAATGAAAAACACAACTACAGAACAAAAAGTAACAGCAACATATCCTTCCCTTAAATAGTCAAATTAATTTACAAAACACATCATATACCTCAACCATATATCTGTTTATATTCTCTTCGAAAAGTCCTTGAGATGGTTCAGTACCTGCAAGACGGATCACAAGACAAACGAAAAGATGAGAGCATCATGATAATAAACTATCCATATTGGTGATCAAGGAGTCCAATAATATTCAATCATAAATACAATAATCAAATATGGGGAAGGAAAATGTCTTTGTATTAATATATGGATGAGAAGAAGTACAACCAAAAGCCTTGGTGTTGACAGCTTCTGTCTCAACAAGAATATATACAAATTCCTATGAAGACCTCTCCAGCTACAAGCTACCTCTACTTTTCCTCTATTCAGACTTGAAACTAACAGCATAAGGATGCTTTTTCTAGCCTCTCTCACTCTCTTCATGGAGGCTCCATTTATAGGCCAAGAACTCATAGGATGACTTGAAAAAAGGATAGAATATGATCCCTATAGGTGAGGGAGGTGAATGCCACCTCTCCCAAACATGCAAGAACCAATTCCATAAAGGATTCTGTACGTAATCTTCTATAAGCTTCTTTCTTTTCCCATTTAAGTGACCATCAACGCTTTTTGGTAAACTAAACAAAGCGTCGATCTAGGATTTTTCCCATTGCAAAGGGCTAATAGCGATTTTTGCTCAACTGATGGAGGTGTCGACGACGCTTTGTGGAAAAGGTAAAAGAGCGTCGTTCCTTATAGGTCAGGGGAAAAAATGGCCAAGGTGATCCAAATCAGGATTTTTGGGAGGTTGGAAGGAAACAAGAAAGTCATCTGAAGGCTGACTAGGCACTGTGAGATTTTTGTGTGCAACAGTTGCGATAGAGGAAGCACCAGAAGAAGGACGAAGAGAAATAGAAGAAGGAAGAGTCATGATAGAAGCAAGAGTCATGACTGAATAAAGATGTGTGACAGAAGAAAGGGATGCGACAAAGAGAGATGCAACGAAAGAACAGTACCAAAAGGTGTGAAAATGACATAATGGTTGGAAAGTGATAGTAAGACAAAACCACTAGAAAGGGACATGCCATAAATATCATGGGTATGAGTTCGAGTAGAACTGGTGGAAGCCACACGTATGTAGATATTGTTGTAATTCAGGCCATTAGCGCCTATTATTAGGTGTCACTAGAATGGGAAAGACAACCTGTTGGATAAGTACAGGAATTCAGTTGAGAAGGTGACAATTAACAAGTCTATAATGAGTCGTTAACAAATCTATAAGCACAACTATAAAGAGAATAACCCAATATGCATGTGGGTTAGACTCTTGCGAGACTCTAGTTAGCTTCTGGACTGTTAGTTCCTAATTGTTGGTAGTAGTCTGTTATTGTTGTTTGTTAGAGGTAGACGAATGCATTTTGAGTTCAAGAATCTGAAACTGAGTGCACACAAGTGTAGGAGAGGTTGATTCAATATAGGTTGTTGCACATTGTTAGTAGAGCTGAGTAGAAAGAGAGCAGAGGAGAAGATAAAAGAGCATGAGAGAAGGAAAGAGTCTATAAAGTAGAAGGAGAAGATATATATATAAGATTCTACAGCTTAGTGCACAAACAAAAGGTGCATATATTTATCATGCTAGATGAAGAGCACCTTGTGTGTTTTACCTGATGGGATTCCACATTAACTTCTGTGTATTTGTGTGAATGATTGAATGTGTTGAGTTTTCTGTGGAAATGTTACAGTGAGGAATGATTATAAGTTTCTCATCAATGGATATATGTATATCATTCTCGTTGTTATCAATTAAATACATTTATGTTGCACTTGGGATGGTGTTAGAATTGTTGCATGGGAATAAGTTGAGTTAAGAGCTAACTATTAAATTGAGCACATAGATCCGTGGACAAACACACAACTCACAAGATAGATCACACAATTTACTCAGTTATTGAAGAATGAAACTGTGCAAAAATGGCTTGCAGCTGTGAATGCTTTCATTAATCAAAAAGGTAATTAGATAATAATTACAATGAAGTACAGTTTCTTTAATAGCCACATGCAATTCGAATCCACATGAGGAAATTTGAATTGATTAGACTCTACTTGACTATAGGTAACTAAGACCTTGTCTAAATCACTATCAAAGGACTCAATAGTTAACTGACCTTGTCTAAACCATAACCAGAGTTCATCGGAGTTCTAAAAAACAACTCAAGTGTTAAATTCAGTGTTGACTAAGGCTAACTGACTATGGTAGGTGAGAAATGCACCCCTCCAGAGTACAATCATGTAAAACTAGCGCTAACTTAATTTAGAGGACTAGAACTGAATGTAACTGACTCCTAACTTAGCTTGACTAGTCATCAACTGAACTAAACTAACCTTGGTTGGTTTCGACACTCCCAATGGCTCCTAAATTGTAGGGATCAGTCTAGGAGGCTCCTAAACTGATGCAATCAAGTGCAATCAGTGGCAGTAGGCCTCAATTAGTGTTCCCCACACTTTAGTAACCGAAACATGTGCCCCAATTAGACTAAGTGGACCCAATGGTGCTAGTGACTAAAAATAGACTATATGGACTCCCAATTTATGTTGAAATATTGTAACTTCGAAGAATATTCTATATGTATATTTTGTGGGCCCCGATGGTCCTATCAGGAGAATCACTTGTATTATATTGTACCCCGATGCTTCTAATCGAAAGAACTAATAAGAGTCATGAGGTTGTCCCCTCTAATTGTAATGGTGGGTCATTAGCACCCCAGTGTGGTTACTTGAGCCTACATGTGTAACTTGAGCCTACATGATTAAATCAAGCCTACATGTTGGATGAGTTAATTGAAGTGAACGGATGAATATAAATAGAGGTGTATCTCTCCTCATTTGAATACACACTCTCACTTGTGTAGTGCATTAGTGGAGAAGAGAAGTAGCTGGAGAAGGAGGAGGATCAGGCTTTGATCTCCTTGCTGGTTTTATCTTTTATCTTTTTGGGACATCTATATTGAGGAAGCTTTTGCTTGGTTTTTACCTTTAGGTTTTTCCCAGGATAAATATTTGTGTTCCTTTTGTATGGTTGTGCTTGTCTATCTTTCAATGATCTTGTTTATATGCTTTTGTTATGAAAATGAAATGAAATACTGATGTCTTAGCTAAGCATATGAAAATTTAACATGGTATCAGAGCCACCCTGAAAAAAGACATTGTGCAACTATAGAATTTAGGGCTTCTTACTTTTTTTTCTCTCTCCAAAATCGATCAGCAAAAGAAGGCTAGGCTGTCTCTCCATTGAAGGGTGCATCTTTCTGTTGAAGCGGAATTCGATTCCGAGCATTTTCAGTTTTGGTGCAAAAAATTAGGGATTTCTATAGAAGAAGAATTTTTGAGTGAGCCCAGCATAGGATTTTTTTTCTCATAAAAATAAAATTTTAGAGACCTATATCAAGAAATTTGGTTGGGTCAAACTCTAGGAAAGTCAAACCCTAGTTTGACCCCGATCTGGAAAAACCCTAAATACTAAAATTGCTAAGTTTTCGTACATTCTCTATATCCTGATATTGGAGAATGCTCAGGAGTTGAAAATTTCAGATGCCAAAGCTAAAATATGGTTTTACACTGTGTCCAAAATTCAGCCTCAGATTCACTATATTCTGGGAGATATGATCCCTCCAAGTTAGGGTTCCAGTGTCTTCCAGAATTCATCCCTAAACAGGACACCTGGGGAGAATTGTTGTAGCGTGGGATACAGAGGTCCAACTTGAATTCCTAAATATGTTCCAGAAATAGCACGTACTTTAATTTCTTTGGTCCAAATTTCAGAACCTGAAGATGAACCAGTGACATGTGGCATGCCGTACAACTTCACTGTTTTGAACAGTCCTGTAACAGGTCACCTTGGGAAAATGATCATTAATCCCAATTGGTGAAACCAATTCTGATGCAAAATGTGGTGTTGGATCAGGGACATGTGAGTTTACCTCCGTACAAAATTTTTGACATAGAGGAGTATTAATTTTGGATATATCATAGAAATAGTAACAGACATTTCTGCAGAAGAAATTGGAAAACTAGGGCTTCCTATTCTGGGAGCTTCCCTCCACTGTTTTCAGAAAAGGAGTACAACTCCATTTGAAGAGATCTATATTTCTATCCAATCAGATCTGAAAGATTCCAAGTTTTGAAAATTAGGGTTTCTCTGACAAACCCTAGATCATCCAGCTCCGGAAGTAGGACAGACACCTCAAATCGGTAAGATCTAATCTTTTGCTATTTGCATTTGAGGTTCTCATTTCAAAGTGATCTATCACATCACCTTGATGATAAGCTTGGTTAAGTTAAAAAATTCCAAGCATGGAAGTATTTGATCTCTCTAAAGAAAATGAATTGGACACTTACATGAGTAGAGAGGTTCCAGTTCTAGAGGGAGATGAGCCTCAAAGCCTTACACAAGAAGAACTTGATCAAGGCCAAGAAGATCATTGTTGATTCAATCACGGATCAACTTGTACAACAAGTGTCTTCCCTAAAGACACCGAAGATGTTTGATTTCTTGATCAAGTTATTTGAAGATAAGAACATAATTCAGAAGATGGATTTGAGAAAACAGTGTATGAATGTGAAGATCTAGAATGCATAACATCTTGAAGCGGTAGAAGAAGAAGCAGAGAATGCAGAAGTGGTGATAGCCACCTTGAATGGCCTCCCATGATCATGGGATTCATTCATGCAAGGAATTTGTGCCAAAAGGAAGTGATTACTTTTAGTTGACTCTGGGAAGAAGAAGAATCTCGTCTCATAAGAAGAGAAGAAGAAAGATGGGAGCAAATTGAAGATCAAGCTCTCACCATTCAAAGAAGATCCCTTAAGTGATGAGGAATATGAAGAACTCAATTCTTGACGAACCTCTTATCCATCTTATCATTTGGATAAGAAATGATGATTTCACATGAATGAAGAAGATGATGAAGGAGAATGATCAAGAATGAGTATACCCACAAAAAAACAAAAGATAAGTATTCAATTATCATTTAATGATATTGTTTTGTTATGCATTTGATTATATTCAGTTGATGTGTTATGGATGATAGAATGTATACTACTAATATGCATGTGATCGGTAAGTAGCTCATGGTGCTATACATCTCTCTATTGCTACTTATCTAGAATGAAACCTCTTTGCTGACATATTGGATTAGTGCACAATCTCAATGATGTCATGGCAGAGATGGAAGGCATCTAGAAATTTCCTGTGAGATATGGATGAATGTTGTATTGGATAAACAGTTGCATGATGCATAAGATTTGTCGTTATGCATATGTTTTATGAAATATTTCTAGCCATGCAATTGGTGCATTTGAATTGTAGGAAAGGTCCTGAACAACATCCTACAAGAAAATAAGGATGAGACTTGTTCTGAAGAACAAGTGATGAAAATTTAAAACTCACTCCAATAAACATGAATCTGAAGCTCCCAGGGTCAGAGACACCATGACAGAAGAAAGAACTTCAGAGAGCGGTAGATTCACCCCGAAGGATGAAGACCACCATGGGTACGAAAGATAACTCAAGATGAAAGAATCTATGATCAAAGAATAATAGTTGATCATGGGGAATGATGTATATGATATGATTTCGAGACATAAAGGGAAGTACATAGTATCTTCCATATGGATCTACAAGAACAAGTGTACAAAGCAAGGTTCATGACTTGCCTCAGAAAGAATAGACTATGACATGACATACTCTATTGACAAGTATATATCAAGCATAGAGCCACCTGTATAGAATAAAGAGGGAAGATGATACTCCACTTCAGGGGGAGTGACTACAGAAGATATCTAAGTTCGGCATGGTACGACATGATGGATAGCTTCCTGGTGGATACAGTTCCCAAACCAGAAGGAAAGAGTATAGTATCCTCCAAATGGATATGCAAAATAAAGCATGCAACTGATGGAAGTATTGAGGAGTATAAATCAAGATTTGTGGCAAGAGGTTTCTCTCAGAAAGAGGGAATTGATTATGAAGAGACATTTACCCCAGTAGCACTGTATACTTCAATTAGAGATACCATCGCACTTGCATCCATGATGAAGTGGGACTTACACCAGATGGATGTGAAAACAGCTTTTCTAAATGGTGTGATCGAAGAAGAAGTATACATAGAACACCCACAAGGATTTGAAGTTGAATATAGACATACTTACGTATGCAAATTGAAGAAGGCCTCGTATGGCCTTAAAAAATCCCCTCGAGCTTGGTATGGAAGAATATATAGTATCCTGACGAGCATGGGCTTTACGAATAGTAAAGTTGATCCTAACCTTTACTACGAGGTTGTAGAAGATGAACCTGTCATCCTGTTATTATATGTGGATGACTTATTCTTGACACGGAATGAGAAACAGATCATGGAAAGAAAGAAGAAACCAGCAGAAGAATTTGAGATGAAATACCTTGGGTTAATGCATTATTTCCTAGGTCTGGAAGTATGACAAAGTTCAGAAGAAATATTTCTCAACCAGGGAAAGTATGCGGTAGAGATGTTGAAGAGATTCAATATGTTGGAATGCAAAGCCATGGCCACACCCATGGACTCCAACCTGAAGATGTTAGCTGGTGACTCATCAGAGTTAGTGGATGTGACTCATTACAAATAGATCATTGGGTCATTGATGTACTTAACAAATACCATACCAGACATTTGTTTTGCTGTGAACACCTTAAGTCAATATCTTGTTCAACCAAGATGGGTTCACCTAGTAGCTGCAAAACATGTGATGAGATATCTGAAAGGGACTATAGACCTTGGTCTATACTATGATGGTAGCCATGACTACAGATTGTATGGCTATATAGATGTAGATTGGGTTGGAAGTATCTCAGACAGAAAAAGCACATTAGGTAGATGCTTTTGTTTGGGGTCTGCTATGAGTTCATGGTTTAGCATGAAACAGTCTAGTATTTCTCTTAGAACAACAAAAGCAGAATACATAGCATATTGCTCTGCTAAGTTATGAATCCATATGGCTTCGGAAGCTGATATCAGGTCTCCTTGACCTAAAGATGAATACTACATTGATTCTATGTGATAACAAGAGTTGTGATAACAGAGAACCCTGTGTTCCATCGTAACACATAGAAACCCGATATTTTTACATACAAGATAAAGATGTAGATGATGATGTTTCAGTATTAACATACTGAAGATATAGATGATGTTTTAGTATTTACATATTGTAGATGTAGATGATGGTGACTTCATATTTCTATACTAAATATAGAGGTGATGATGCTTTCAGTATTTCTATACTGAAGATATAGATGATGATGCTTTCAGTATTCACATATTGGAGATACAGATGGTGATAGTTTAGTATTCACATGCTGAAGATGTAGATGAATATGGTTTAGATGATGATGTGCTGATGAAACCTCTGTCTCGAGTAAAGTTCGAACACTTTTGAGACAAGCTTGGTATGGTTCAGAAAGACCTTCCCCGAAAGGGGGAGTAGTGATGTTGCAGTGGGATTGTATCATCCCTGGGCACTTGCCCTAAAGTGATCCGGAGACCTCGGTATTCAAGAATGCAGTGGGATTGTATCATCCCTTGGCACTTTCCCTAAAGTGATCTGGAGACCTCGGTCTTCGAGAATGAAGAGGGATTGTATCATCCTGGGACATATGTCCAGAATGGATCCGGTGAAATTCATTCATCGAGAAGGTGGCAGGATTGTATCATCCTTGGACTTTGGCTCAGAACGGATCCGGTGAACTTTGGTCATCGAGAAGGTGGCAGGGTTGTATCATCCTTGGACTTTGGTTCAGAACGGATCTGGTGAACTTCGATCATCGAGAAGGTGGCAGGATTGTAGCATCCTTGAACTTCGGTTCAGAACGGATCCGGTGAACTTCGGTCATCAAGAAGGTGGTAGGATTGTATCATCCTTGAACTTCGGTTCAGAATGGATCCGATAACTTTGGTACTCAACAACGTATGTTGATCCCGTAATTCCAATAGGAAGGATTGTATGACTTCCACATATGTGTTGATCCCATAATTCCAATAGGAAGGATTGTCTGAGTTCCACAAATGTGTTGATCCTGTAATTCCGAAAGGAAGGATCGTTAGTAACTCCGTAAAGACCTAAATCCCGTAATTCTGAAAGGAAGGATTGTTAGTAACTCCATAAAGACCTAAATCCCGTAATTCTGAAAGGAAGGATTGTTGGTAGCTCCGTAAAGACTTGATCTCGTAATTCCAACAAGAAGGATTGTCTGAGTTCCACAGATGTGTTGATCCCGTAATTCCAATAGGAAGGATTGTCTGAGTTCCACAAATGTGTTGATCCTATAATTCCAATAGGAAGGATTGTCTGAGTTCCACAGATGTGTTGATCCCGTAATTCCAATAGGAAGGATTGTCTGAGTTCCACAAATGTGTTGATCCCGTAATTCTGAAAGGAAGGATCATTATTAACTCCGTAAAGACCTAAATCCTGTAATTCTAAAAGGAAGGATCATTAGTAACTCCGTAAAGACCTAAATCCCATAATTCCGAAAGGAAGGATCATTGGTAGCTCCGTAAAGACTTGATCCCATAATTCCAACAGGAAGGATTGTCTGAGTTCCACAGATGTGTTGATCCCGTAATTCCAATAGGAAGGATTGTCTGAGTTCCAAAAATGTGTTGATCCCGTAATTCCGAACGAAAGGATCGTTAGTAACTCTATAAAGACCTAAATCCCGTAATTCCAAAAGGAAGGATCGTTAGTAGCTCCATAAAGACTTGATCCCGTAATTCCAAAAGGAAGGATCGTCTGAGATCCATAGATGTGTTGATCCCGTAATTCTGAAAGGAAGGATCATTAGTAACTTCGTAAATACCTAAATCCCATAATTTCGACAGGAAGGATCGTCTGAGTACCACATACATGTTGATCTTGTAATTCCGATAGGAAGGATCGTCTGAGTACCATAGACATGTTGATCTTGTAATTCCGAAAGGAAGGATCATGTTGATGATGATGATGTTAATGTTTTGATGATGTTGATGTCTTGATGATGATGATGTTGATGTTTTTATGATGATGATGATGTACTGATTGAAATATTAGAGTGTGATGATGATGATGATATTTTGATGTTGATATCTTGATGATGTCGATGTTTTGATAATAATGATGTTTTGATGATGATGATTTTTTTGATTGAAAGATCAGAGTATGATGATGATGATGTTCTTGATCAAAATATCAGAGTATGATGATGATGTTGTTGCTGATCGAAAGGTCAAAGTGCTGAAGATGATTTTGCTGACCAAAAGGACAAAGTGTTGAAGATGATGTTGCTGATCGAAAGGTCAAAGTGCTAAAGATGATGTTGTTGATCAAAAGGTCAAAGTGCTGAAGATGTTGCTGATTGAAGCAGTCAAAGTATTAATGATGATGAAGACTGAAGATTGAATATCAAGACTACATAATGTTGAAAATATTCCAATGATTTATAGATGTGTTACCCTGATGATGTTGATGATGTCCTCTATCTCTCTCCTACTATTTTTGTTGTTAATGTTGTTGTAGAATACCCTTCTTGTTAAGGGGGAGTGTTGAAATATTGTAACTTCGAAGAATATTCTATATGTATCTTTTGTGGTCACCGATGGTCCTATCGGGAGAACCACTTGTATTATCTTGTACCCCGATGCTTCTAATCAGAAGAACTAATAAGATTCATGAGGTTGTCCCCTCTAATTGTAAAGGTGGGTCATTAGCACCCTAGTGTGGTTACTTGAGCCTACATGTGTAACTCGAGCCTACATGATTAACTCGAGCCTACATGTCAGATGAGTTAATTGAAGTGAACGGATGAATATAAATAGAGGTGTAGCTCTCCTCATTTGAATACACACTCTCACTTGTGTAGCGCATTAGTGGAGAAGAGAAGTAGCTAGAGAAGGAGGAGGATCGGGCTTTGATCTCCTTGCTGGTTTTATCTTTTATCTTTTTGGGACATCTATATTGAGGAAGCTTTTGTTGGGTTTTTCCCTTTAGGGTTTTCCCAGGATAAATCTTTGTGTTCCTTTTGTATGGTTGTGCTTGTCTATCTTTTAGTGATCCTGTTTATATGATTTTTTTATGAAAATGAAATGAAATACTGATGTCTTAGCTAAGCATATGAAAATTTAACAATTTAGACATGACTCCTGATTTAGACATATGACCAAATTGGACAAGGGAGGATTAATAATCCTAACACCTCCCTGAATGTTATCTTGGGCAATTTGTGGGCCCTGGTAACTAAGACCATAGGTCACCCATTACATCAAGTAAAATAAAGTAACTGCTTAATACAAGAAGCTGGGGCAAAAACCATATGGGAAAAAATCCCCCCCTCTATCTAAGCAAGTAGAATCAGGTCTCAAGTTTGAAAAACTTGAAAATATGTTGCTTCAATCTTCATCTCTCTGAGGTAGCGAAGCAACATGCATGGTGTGCTGTGCACAGGTATTCTGGGGCATGGCATGTAGACTTCTCCTTCTTCTCCAAAAATGATGATGGAAGGAAGGAGGAATGTAACCTTTGTCTCTTGCTGGATGAAGAGGTGTATGATCAAATCCATTCTTCTGAATGTAGTGAGACTGAGCCCTTGCCATATAGCATCTTGTAGGGAGTCTATTGCATCTCTTTGAAGGAAGTAATATTGCATGGCATAGCGCAAGGGTCTTTCCTTTCTGAGTGTTAGGTGAGTTTCTAGTCATCTTCCTAGCTTCCAATTTGGAAGTATGAACTGAATCTATATCTGAGTCACCCTGGATCTCAATCTCATAAAATGATAAAGATGGATCTGCAATACTAGTAGAAGCAACATGCATGGTGTGCTGGTGAATCACACCATGCACATCTCCGAGGTAGCGAAGCATCATGCATGGTGTGCTGTGCACAGGTATTCTGGGGCATGGCATGTAGACTTCTCCTTATTCTCCAAAAATGATGATGGAAGGAAGGAGGAATGTAACCTTTGTCTCTTGCTGGATGAAGAGGTGTATGATCAAATCCATTCTTCTGAATGTAGTGAGACTAATCCCTTGCCATATAGCATCTTGTAGGGATTCTATTGCATCTCTTTGAAGGAGGTAATATTGCATGGCATAGCGCAAGGGTATTTCCTTTCTGAGTGTTAGGTGAGTTTCCAGTCATCTTCCTAGCTTCCAATTTGGAAGTAGGGACTGAATCTATATCTGAGTCACCCTGGATCTCAATCTCATAAAATGATAAAGATGGATCTGCAATACTAGTAGAAGCATCATGCATGGTGTGCTGGTGAAGCACACCATGCACATCTCCGAGGTAGCAAAGCAGCATGTATGGTGTGCTGTGCACAGGTATTCTGGGGCATGGCATGTAGACTTCTCCTTCTTCTCCAAAAATGATGATGGAAGGAAGGAGGAATGTAACCTTTGTCTCTTGCTGGATGAAGAGGTGTATGATCAAATCCATTCTTCTGAATGTAGTGAGACTGAGCCCTTTCCATATAGCATCTTGTAGGGAGTCTATTGCATCTCTTTGAAGGAGGTAATATTGCATGGCATAGCACAAGGGTCTTTCCT
>LPNX010950211.1:3526-57073 GCA_001517045.1 Pseudotsuga menziesii | reverse complement strand
AGCTTCCAATTTGGAAGTAGGGACTGAATCTATATCTGAGTCACCCTGGATCTCAATCTCATAAAATGATAAAGATGGATCTGCAATACTAGTAGAAGCTATAAAAGAAGTAGATGCAATAATTTTACCTTCCCTTGCAAGTGGCTGCTGAGAGTGTAGTGGTTCTGAAGGAGGCATGAAATGTGAGAACTCATATGCTTTTGAAGCATGATTTGCAGCACCCTTCACTATGATGCTCCCAGTAGAGATATCTGTGATCTCCACTGAGTCAGGACCAAAGATAACTCTCTTTGGAGATCCACTATGGGTCATCTAATAGACAGATAATAGGTTTGAAGCTAGGGAGTGAACAAAGAGCACATCTTTGAACCTTCCATGTTCAAGTTTGACAAAGCCCTTCCCTTTTGTTTTGACTTTACTGTTATTTCCCATATGAATACTAGGACCATCAAAGGACTGAAAAGAAGAGAATGATTCTC
The DNA here is from genome assembly GCA_001517045.1 of Pseudotsuga menziesii. NCBI lineage: Eukaryota > Viridiplantae > Streptophyta > Pinopsida > Pinales > Pinaceae > Pseudotsuga > Pseudotsuga menziesii. The sequence continues at coordinate 56,594 of LPNX010950211.1, read as the reverse complement.
TGGATGCAGCCATATGGTTGGAAGCTCCAAAATCAATGAGGAAGACATGTGCTGATGTGCAACAAGCCTTCAGTGCATGGCCTTTCCTTTGGTATTCTTCATCTTCTTCTTCAGATTCATCCTTCCTTGCGCTAGCAGGTACAAAAATGTTATGTTTCTTCAAAAGAAGAGCCATTTCATCAAGTTGTCTTCTCATATAGGAGCTTTTTGAATGAAAGCCCCTTCCACGGTAAGAGCAAAGGACCTTGCCTTTGCCATTCTTCTTGCTTTTGTTCGAACCTGAAGGCTCTTTTGACTGCTCTTTATTCATAGGAGAATCATATTTTTTCTTCCCTTTTTCATTCACTACCTTATATCCTCTTGAAACTAGAGCTAGATCTTTGGAAGATCGAATGATCCCCATTTTGGATCAATTTATCATTCTCAGAAATAAGAGATTGGATGAAGGCATTAAGAGTGGGCATATTCCAATTTGGAGTAGTGAGCCTTATTGGTTAGGAAGGTGGACACAAAGACTGAGTAGTCTGCACTAAGATTTGTGAGAATGGAATGGATGAGCTGATCTTCATCCTTCTCCACTTTTCATTGCTTCAAATGATATATCAGGTTCTTCAACTTTGTGAATAATTCATTCAGTGATTCAAAGTTGGATGGATTAAGAGTGATTAGATCATTTTCTATCTAATGGATCCTCATCTCATCCTGCTTATCAAATAAGGAGGCAAGCTTGTCCCAAATATCCTTGGGAGTCTTAAATCCTTGGATGTGAAATCAAAGATCTCTAGAGACTGAGGAGAACAAGTGTCCATGGGCTTCATCAAGCCTGTTCAAGTACTTTTCTTTGTCATTATCTAAAGCTGGCACTGCCTCTATTTCTTCTATGAGTCTAAAGAGCTGCTTGGTGCAGAGCATTACCACCATGTCTTCCTTCCACTAGTGAAAGTTGAAGAGAGTGAGAGGCTCTACTAGATGAACCATTTTTAATGTAGTAAGAAAGACTGAGCTGCTGTAGCAAATGCAATGAGAAGAAAGGGCTACTTGTAGCGAATGCTGTAAAACGAGCTGATAACCTATCACACAATCAAACATACAAAGTAAGGTCGACAGTCTGCACTTTTGGAATTTCCTTCACACCCATCATAGTTGATCAAGAAAGCTTGATCAACAATTTCCTAACTTGGGATATTAAGTGGTAAATTCTCTGCTTCTGGTGAAATACTAGAAGGAGATATTTTGCTCAAAAAAAAATGATCCAGCTGTAGATATGAGGAGGAGAGGTGTCTTGTCCACTGAGGCTCTGACACCATATTAAATTGAGCACATAGATCTGTGGAAAAACACACAACTCACAAGATAGATCACACAATTTACTCAGTTATTCAAGAATGAAACAGTGCAAAAATGGCTTGCAGCTGTGAATGCTTTCATTAATAAAAAAGGTAAATAGATAATAATTACAATGAAGTACAATGGATTTAATAGCCACATGCAATTCGAATCCACACGAGGAAATTCAAATTGATTCTACTTGACTGTAGGTAACTAAGACCTTGTCTAAATCACTATCGGAGGACTCAATAGTTAACTGACCTTTTCTAAACCATAACCGGAGTTTGTCGGAGTTCTAAAACACAACTCAAGTGTTACATTCAGTGTTGACTAAGGATAACTAACTGTGGTAGGTGAGAAATGCACCCCTCTTGAGTGCATTCATGTAAACCTAGTGCTAACTAAATGTAGAGGACTAGAACTGAATGTAACTAACTCCTAACTTAGCTTGACTAGTCATCAACTGAACTGAATTGACCTTGGTTGGTTTCGGAAATCCCAGTGGCTCCTAAATTGTAGAGATTGGTCTAGGAGGCTCCTAAACTGATGAAATCAAGTACAATCAGTAGTAGTAGGCCTCAATTAGTGTTCCCAACACTTTAGTAACTGAAACATGTGCCCGAATTAGTCCAAGTGGACCCAATGGTGCTAGTGACTAAAAATAGACAAGATGGACTCTGGATGTAGACATGGCTCCTGATTTAGACATATGACAAAATTGGACAAGGGAGGATTAATAATCCTAACACTAAATGTTTATAGCAATCATAAGTAATCCACCCTCAGGCTTTGTTAAGTACCTTGGTATGCAACTGAGGTACTAGAAATACCACACCCAACTATGGATACCTAGTTTTGGAAGTTGCCCATTAAAGAATGAGAGATATCTCAGGTGAGACTGCATCTGTGTTGCAGGTGCCACCGGTTGGGATTTGCTCTGTCGGGCCGATAACTTGGGATTTGTTGCTCCAAACAGAAGGGACTGAACTTGGGTTGTGTATTAATTTGTCACAGTAATCTAGGGACTAAAACACAGTCTCATAAGAGATTTCAGACACTTAAGCATGAAAATGGCATAATGGTGCTGCAATTGGAGTAGTCGCTCTGTATAATCAATAAAGAATTAATAATACAATACAATGATCATGAAAAATGCATGAATTCCAAGACAATTCAAATTCTCAAGGAGGTCATTCAAATTGAACGAATGGGTGTAGCTTAACTAAATGTAAGCCACAGTAAACACACGTAGTTAACCCACTGATCAAGTCTTGATTGACTCAAATGAGTCCTAACTGAAGTCAGAGTGAAATGGATGACTTAGTCTAACTGAAAGTAGATCAGACACATGTCATTACATTCTAATCAACATGTGGTAGCGCATAATTAACTCCAATGGACCCCGATGAGGTTAACTGAAGTCAAATTGGTCATCAGAGGTGGTTGGAGGTGCACTAGTTGACTCCAGTTCATAAATATTAATAAAAATAATCAATATAATGAGTGGAGATGCATTCACCACTTAGCTTAACTAATTGTAATAATTAGTTAGCATTTATGACACTCAGATCACCCCTAGAACTCTCCTTGTTTGAAGGAGGAAGCCTAGTTAGCCTCCCCGAATGAAGGAGAAGGCTTAGTTGGCCTCCTTGACTGAAGGTAAGCATGGGTGCGCTCATGGTGATTTCATAGTGTGCTCATTTGATGCCAATTAAGTCAATAAAACTTAGGATAGTGGTTTAATAAGGCCAAATAGACCAAATTAAGTGTGTGTGATGGGTAAATGTCTCCAACACCCCCCTTAAGCTATACTCAAAGGAGTAAAACTAAAATGCATGAAATGCTAGGGTCCCAACAACAAATGCCATAGGTCACCCTATATAATAATGTAACTCAAACAATGCTCAAAAATAAATCTAAGTGAGGAAAAGAGGGAAAACCCAATGGGAATCCCCCCCCCTCAAGTTGAACACTAAAAGTAGTCTGATTACCCTGATGAACTCACCCGCAATAGTGAACAGAGGTAAGTGAACTTCTTTTTTGAAAATATCTTGGTGAAGATGTCTGCAATCTACTCATCAGTGGGGTAGTATTGTATAATGATGGTCCTGTCATGCATTAATTCCCTAATATAGTGCATGTGTATCTCTACATGCTTGGTCCTTTTCCTGGTAACTGGATCTCTGGATATCTTAATAGCACTTTGATTGTCACAAAAGAGGACATTGGACAAAGTACTACCAAGATCAAACTCTGAAATAATTCCTTGCAACCAAACAACTTGGATGCAAGCATTCACCACTCCTCGGTACTCAGCCTCTACTAAATACAATGCTATGGAAGCCTTGTGAGGACCCTGCAACAAACAAGTAATCAAAATACACGATATAGCATCAGAACTCAAAATCACTTTTATATTAATCGCAGGCCACTTCGAGGGGGCAACCTCCTTTGAGCAATCTCAATACAAAATAACTTCACCGTGCCTTCCTTGGCCTCAACACACACTTATATACTAAAAATAGGCGCCAATACTATGGGTCAAAATTATGGGCCAATATAAACTATGGATCAACAAATACTACAAGCGGCTTACAAAGCATATGCACCCCACAACAATAACACAAACTATGGATCAACAATTACCATGGGATGACTTACAAAGCATATGTGTCCAACAACAATATACTAACATAGTAAAGAGAAGGATTGACATGGGTTCCTAACATCCCCTCCCCCTTAGAAAAAGCTTTGTCCTCAAAGCTTTAGATGTAGAAATTGTCACCGAATCTGAAGGAGTGGTTCCCACGTAGCATCCTCGGGCTGCATTCCGTGCCATTGAATTAAGACCTCTGTGATAGAGCGAGAGCGAAGCTGACGAGTGCGCTTATTGAGGACAGCCTCCGGCTCCAAAAAGATGGATCCTTCATTATCCAATTCTGGTAAAATAGTTTGGCCTTTGATGTTGGTGCCAAGAACTTTCTTCAGACAAGAGACATGAAATACTGGATGAATGTGGGAAGAAGGCGGAAGTTCCAATTTATAAGCAACAGACCCAATCTTCTGAAGAATCCTATATGGCCCATAGAACTTTGGAGCGAGCTTATGATACCCTTTGAGTTTTAGTGAGGATTGCTTGTAAGGATGGAGATGAAGAAAAACCATATCACCAGCTTCAAAAGTGCGCTCAGAACAGTGCTGATCAGCTTGTTGCTTCATGCGATTTCTTGCCATGTGAAGGTTTTCGTGCAAAATGCGAAGAACCTCATCACGGTTTCGAAGGACTTCGTCAACTACCTGAACTGGAGAACTTCTGGGGGTGTAAGGAAGAAGAACTTGTGGTGCCTGACCATAAACTACTTCATATGGAGTCATTTTAGAGCCAGTGTGGTAAGAGGTATTGTACCACCATTCAGCGAGAGGGAGCCACTTTGCCCACTGATGTTGTTGCTCAGAGGAGAAGCAACGAAGATAAGTTTCCAAGCATTTATTGATAATTTCAGTCTGACCATCCATTTGGGGGTGATAACCTGAACTCATCTTCAGTTTGGTGCCAGTGTGGTGAAAGAGTTCTGTCCAAAAATGACTGGTGAAAGTCGCATCACGATCCGAGACAATGGAAGAAGGCATTCCATGAAGACGAAAGATCTGGTCTAGGAAAATTTGAGCAATGAAAGAGGCTGTGTAGGGATGGCTGAGAGCACAAAAATGACTATATTTGGAGAGGTGATCAACCACAACCAAAATCACAGTCTTCCCTCCATATTTAGGGAGCCCTCCAATGAAATCCATAGAAATATCTGTCCATATCCGGGTAGGTATGGGCAAGGGCTCGAGCAATCTCAGAAGGGGTGTTGTTTCACCCTTATTGTGCTGGCAGGTATCACATTCAGCCACCATCTGTTGAATTGTCCTTTTCATGCCCTGCCAAAAGAAGTTGCACCATGCCTGTTCATACATTTTGAGAAAACCAGAGTGCCCCACTAACGGAGAAGCATGGAGTTCATAGAAGATAGCTTGTTGAAGAGCTGTGTTCTGGGGAAGCACCAGACAACCCTTGTATCTCAGTGAAGCACCATCCCAAGAGTAATGTGGGACAGCAGAAGGGTTGTTGTCCAAGCATTGGATGATGTGAGATAATGAAGATTCATTGACATAACCCTGTTGAACCGATTACAACCAATTTGGAACAGGCATAGAAATAGCGGAAAGAGAACCTTGGTCATCAAATGTGCGAGAAAGGGCATCTGCCACAATATTGTCCTTACCCTTCTTATAAGTGATCTCATAGTCATAACCCATGAGTTTGATAACCCATTTCTATTGTGTTGGGGAGGATACATGCTGTTTTAGGAAATATTTCAGACTCTGGTGATCAGTCTTGATGCAGAAATGATTCCCTAAGAGGTAGGGTCGCCACTTTTGTACTGCATGCAAAATAGCCATCATTTCCTTCTCATATGTAGAGGCATCTAAATTCTCACCGAAAAGGGCTTTGCTGGTGAACGCAATGGGGTGTTCATCTTGAAGGAGAACAGCACCGAGTCCATTTCCGCAAGCATCACTCTCAATAGTGAAGGGCTTGGAAAAATCGGGCATAGCTAGAATAGGTGTAGTACACATAGCTTGTTTCAGCTTGTCAAATGCACACTCAGTAACATGTGTCCATGTAAAATCATCCTTTTTCAATAGAGTAGTTAATGGACCTGCAAGCTTCCCATAATCCTTGACAAACTTTTGGTAGTAGCCAGTCAACCCCAAAAAACCACGAAGGCTCTTGAGTGTCTTAGGAGGCAGCCAATTGTTCATGGCAGCGATTTTGGCAGGATCCACACGAACCCCTTGTGATGAGATAATGTGCCTGAGATACTCAACTTCCTTTTGGCCAAAAACACATTTACACTTTTTGTCATTGAGATGATGATCAAAGAAAAGATGCATTACAAGAGCCAGATGCTGGAGATGTTGAGCCCATGTTTTACTGTAGATGAGGATATCATCAAAAAATACCAGAATGAATTTCCGCAAATAGGGTCGGAATATTTTATTCATCAAGGCCTGGAATGTGGAAGGAGCATTACTGAGACCAAAGGGCATGACCAAAAACTCATAGTGGCCATCATGTGTGTGGAAAGCTGTTTTAGGGATATCATCCTCATGAACCCGAATTTGATGATACCCAGAGCGAAGATCCAACTTGGAGAAAAATTGAGCACCATGAAGCTCATCAAGAAGCTCATCAACAACAGGAATTGGAAACTTATCCTTGATGGTGAGGTGATTAAGTGCTTGTAAGTCAATGCAGAGGCGCCATGGCCCATCTTTTTTGCGGACAAGAAGAACTGGTGAAGAAAAGGAACTTGTGCTTGGGCGAATAATACCTTGCTTCAGTAAGTCCCTAACGAGGAGTTCAATCTCTGTGTTTTGGTGAAATGGGTAGTGATAGGGCCTGATGTTGAGAGGAATGCTACCAGGAAGGAGCTGAATACGATGTTCCTCTGGTCGTGAAGGTGGAAGTCCCACTGGTTCAGCAAAAACACCAGTATATCGATCCAGAATTTGTTGGAGATCCAAAGGAGTAGTGGAGGCCGCTGATGGTTGCATTTGAATGGAATGGAGCTGAGCGATGACACCATGGGAACTCTTCTTAAGGATTTTTTCCATGCGATGTGAACTGATGATGCTGAGAGACCCTGGTTGTAATCCTTTCAATGGGTGTTTGTGTCCATCAGGGGAGAACTTCATCCAAAGTTCAGCAAAATCCCAGAATATGGGGCCAAGTGTGCACAGCCATTGAGCGCCCAAAACCACATCACATCCGCCTAAGGTCAAGGCAAACATGTCAGAGCGGAGGTTATAATCTCCCATAGAGATACACACATTATGACACTTCCATTTGCAAGGTAAGGTGCCCCCATTGGAAACCATGACTTCAAAGTTGGAGCAAGGATGGATAAAACAATCAGCTTGTTTGGCGATTCGAGGGTCAATGAAATTATGAGTGCTTCCAGAATCAATGAGTATTGTAAGAGGAAGCTTATTGAATTAACCGTGTACCCACATTGTTTGGGGGGCAGTGACTCCCGCTAAAGCATGGAGGGATATCTCGGGCTGGTCGTATTGAGATGGAGGGTCAGTAGGCAGCTCCTGAGTGTCAACCGGAGCATCTATTGTATCAGAAAATTCTTCACCAATTTCAGAGGCAGGTGGAGAATCCACATCCAAGAGATAGAGCTTTTGTTGAACACATCGATGTCCCCGATTGAATTTCTCATCACAATTATAACAAATCAATTTTTCTTTGCGTGCCTGCACCTCTGTTTCAGACAAATGCTTGATTAGAGGTGAGCGAGGAGCTGGCGGAATGGGAGGTCGTTGAGAACCCATATTTTAGAAGGGAACAAAAGAGGATTTGGAGCGCTGTTGGGCTGCCATCTTATCTTCTACCAACTTAGCCAACCCCAGGGCTTCCATCATTGTGTTAGGACTGAACATTTTGACCTCAGAGCGAATTGCATCCTTTAGACCATTGATAAAACAAATCCAGTAGAAGTCATCAAGTAATCTTCAGTGTGATTAGCTAGTTTCTCAAATTCAGTTTGATACTCTTTCACAGTGCCAATTTGGCGAAGTTTAGTGAGAGCTCCTGTGAAGTCATCAAAAGCACTAGGACCAAATCGGTGCAAAAGGAGCTGGCAAAAATCAGCCCATTTTGGCTCTTCATGAGCCTTGATGTACCAACGATACCATTGAAGAGCTTCATGTTCCAAATGAAAGGAGGCAAGTGGAACTTGGTGGACATCAAAAGTATTATGAAGGCTGAAATACTGTTCTGCACGATAGATCCATCTAGTCGGATCAGTACCATTGAAGCGAGGAACATATAGCTTCAGACCGCAAAAATTTCTGGAAGAAGAGAACCCATTGGTTGATGAAGACTCAGACTGTCGTCTGGTGTTCATAGTTGAATGCTCAAGATGGAGACCAAGAAATTTTTCATCCAGTTTCTGGAGTTTGGCTTGGATGGCTGCAAGTGCTTCCTCCATGGTTTTTGCTCCTGTGCAGGTGACAACCATTACCAGGAGTTTTTTTTTTTTTTTGGGGGGGGGGGGGGGGGGGAGTGGGTAGAAAAACAAAAATAGAAACTGTTTCAGTAGAGGAAAATATGGATTTGGGAAAAAATCGGAAGGGTAATTTGGGTTTGAGTAAGTTTTGGACACTGTCGAAAGGACAGGGAAGCAAAAAATGGGGATTTTAGGAGCGGGGTGAAAGAATAAGAAAATTTGGTAGAGAGGGACAAAGAAGCAGAATGAGGAAAGGAATACGGTGGCAAAATTGGAAGGTGTTTGGGTGAAAATCGAAGGAGTTATCACAAACCCTAAAAATAGACAAATGTGGGATTTTGGGTGTTGGAAAGTGGAATTTGGGATACGGTCTTCAGGAATGAAATATGCAGAATGGAATTGCAGAGGTGTCAGTGAAATTTCATGGAAAACAGAGTTGAAACCAAGGAGATATGGCCAAAAAATAGAATTTTATACTTTTTTTTCTTTTTTTTTTCAGGAAGGGATCCGCAACGGCGTGAAAGTGATCGGAAACAGTGGAATCTGGAATGACGCGGAAGTGATCGGCAACAGATGGATCTGCAACGACGTGGAACTGACCGGCAACAATTTTGGACAGAGGAAATCTGCGATTATGCAACTGAAAATAGATATGGACCCCAGGTATGTGCGGCTTCCTATTGGTTCAAGGGATTCACTCGGCCACCAATGCTGTCTGATGGCTTTCATATTGGGGCAATACCCCTCACTCCATGGCTCAGGTAAAACTGATAACCGCTTGGCCACAAACGACAGCTCTTGGTTTACCTCACGGGTGGGAACTAGTCAATCAGGTAGGGGTCGTTGCCCTTTTCACTGGCAGGTCCTCTCAATGGGATAGCTACTTTGGGGTTCCTGTGGTACTCCTCACAATGATTTTTAGGGCTTAGGCCCAAGTACTTCCCATATTTAAGTGGATAGGGATTATTCCCAGATCCGAACCTGCAACAGAAGCGAAAAAAAATTTGGGCAGAAATTTCACCCAACGAGCCCAAGAAAGCGCTCTGATACCAGATGTGAGGACCCTGCGGCAAACAAGTAATAAAAATACATGATATAGCAGCAGAACTCAAAATCACTTTTATATTTATCGCATGCCACTTTGAGGGGGCAACCTCCTTTGAGCAAACTCAATACAAAATAACTTCACCGTGCCTTCCTTGGCCTCAACACACACTTATATACTAAAAATAGGCACCAATACTATGGTAAAAACCATGGGCCAATATAAACTATGGATCAATAAATAATACAGGTGGCTTACAAAGCATATGTGCCCCACAACAATAACACAAACTATGGATTAGCAATTACTATGGGACAACTTACAAAGCATATGCGTCCAACAACAATATACTAACATAGTAAAGAGAAGGATTGACATGGGTTCCTAACAGGCCTTATTTTTGATAGACCAGCAAATGGGGCCACCACCAAACATAAAGACATATCTATAAGTATACTTCCTATCAATAGAATCACCCACCCAATCGGAATCTGTGTAACCAACCAACTCTAGCTTGTAGTCTGCAGTATAGTGAATGTCGTAGGTCCTAGTTCCTTGAATATAGTGGAGGATCCTCTTGGCTTCCTTCCAATGAATATCATGAGGCTGCTGCATGTATCTTGACATAGCATTCATGGCATAACATATATCAGGTTGGGAATGAGTCAAGTAGAGCAAGCTACCTATCAGTTGTCGATAAATAGTGCAGTCCATGGGAGGTGTGCTTTTTCCTTCTTCAAGGCTAATCCCTAAAAGGAAAGGGAATGGAGCAGCCTTACATTCAGCCATATTGAAATTTACTAACAGGTCTGATCTGTATTTGGACTGACTAACCATTATCCCATCAATAGTTTGCTCAATTCCGAGCACCAGAAATTGCTTTAAGAGCCCCAAATCGCTCATTCCAAATGTATTGTGGAGAGCAGTTTTGATGACTGAAATAGAAGCCACTGTGCTACCTGTAATCAATAATTCATCAACATATAAAACAATAATAATCAAATTATCATCATACTTCTGTATATACACATTTGGATCTGATTTACACCTTTGGAAGTTTTGTAAGAGAAGGAAGGTATCCATCTTGGAATACCACTCTCTTGGGGCCTGTTTTAACCCGTATAGTGACTTCTTTAGTTTGCAAACATAAGATGGATCAGAAATGTAGCCATTAGGATACTTCATGTATATCTCCTCATGAATATTTCCATGCAGAAAGGCATACTTAACATCCATATCATGCACTTCCCAGTGCTTAGATGTAGAAATTGCCAAAACTAGGTGGATGGAGTCCATTTTTGCAAACGGTGCAAAAGTATCATGGTAGTCCACACCTTGGACCTGGGAGAAACCTTTTGATACCAACCTTTCCTTATACTTTAAGGTTGTTACATCAGCATCAACCTTAGTCCAAAACACCCACTTGCGTTGAACCAATTTCCTCCCCAAAGGAAGAGAAACTAGCTCCCAAGTAGTGTTTTTCTAAAGAGAATTCATCTCTTCATCCATGGAAGATTTCCATCTCGGATCCTTTCGAGCATGGTAGTAAGAATTAGGATCTGAAATTATCATTAAATAACAAGGTTCATATAGCAAATAATCAGGACAAGAGAGCGCAATACCTTCTCTTTGGAAATCAAATCGGGTTCTCCTTGGATCATCCGGATTTCCAATGTTATCACCTACGAAGGAGAGTGTTTGTCGGGCCCAAGTTGGGAGATGATTTTGTACCTCAAGTTATGATTCAGCATTTGATATTTTATGTTCACTAATATCAGAAATCATAGGATCCAAATCAAGGTCATCACCCCCAATTACATCATCCAAATATTCAGTAGAATAGGAAGGAAATTCAACAGTTTTCTCCTTCACTAGTTCTACCTCCTGAAGAGGCTCATCGAACATGACACTCCTTTCAATGATGATCTGTTTTGTTCTGATATACAAAAGCTTTAAACATTTATATTCATTAGGATATCCAATAAATAGACATTTTATTCTTTGTGTTTTCAAAACCCTCCTTTTATCAAGTGGAATTCGGGCCCATGCAGTGGACCCAAACACCCTCAGATTCGACACATCCGTCTTGTGTCCGAAATGTTCTTCGAAAGGGGTCTTCCCTTTTACAAATGAGTATGGAACTCTGTTCGAAATATATGCTACAGCATGCATGGATTCAGCCCACAAATTTCCATCCAACTTCTTTGATTCCAACATACAGGTGGTCATCTCCTTGAGAGACCGATTCTTCCTCTCCGCTACACCATTCTGTTGGGGAGTGTAGGGGACTGAATGCTGGATTTGAATACCACTTTGTGAACATATATGAAGTAACTCACTACTGATATGATCCCTGCCATTATCAGATCTTAAAATCTTGATCTTTTTTCCAGATGCATTATCAATCAAGGCCTTCAATTCAGTGAATTTTTCTAAGACTTCCGACTTCTTTTTGATAAAAAAGACCCATGTGTATCTAGAAAAGTCATCAATGAAAGTGAGAACGTACCTAGATCCATTCATGGATGTTATAGGCATGCGACCGCTGATATCAGATTGTATCAGTCCCAAGATGCATGATGCTCGAATTTCCTTCCCCCGATCAAACTTATGCTCAAGGTGCTTGCCAACAACACAACCCTTGCAAATTCTGGTGGTAGCTTTGATGACCGGGAAGCCTTCAACCATAGAATTATTCCGTAATTTCTGCAAGTATTTAAAGTTCAGGTGGATGAACCTTTCATACCATAGTCTACTAACCTTATTTCCATGATTCAGCAATGCGGTGGGCTTTGCATCCGCCACAATCTCCATAATCTATCAAGAGATATTTGGAATTCGAAGTGCTTTCCATGAGAACATGACCTCTTTCATGCTGTGGTTCCTGATCTTGCTGATCTCTCCTTCGAAATATTTCTGAAATATTGATGTGATTTTTCTCAAGAAGAGAAGTAGCTTCATCAAGTTTCTTTTTCATGCAGGCATGTTAAGGGTGGAAGCCCTTCCGGCAGTATGAACACTTGAATTTTTCCTTTCCATGATGCCCTTTTCTTTTGTTCTTCTTCAAGCTGGAAGGCTCTTCATGCTGCTGGTTTTCAACTTTAGGCTTAGGAGCTTCAAATTTGGTTTTTGGCTTCTTTTGTTGCTTTCCTTTACCCTTCATATCTTTGGGCCCTGAAGCATAGAGGGCTTGATCATGGGAGGATCTGATGATCCCCATCTTAACAAGCTTATCATGTTCACTTGTTAGGGACTCAATGAAGGCATTGAGTGAAGGAATCTTCCATCCAGGGGTTGTGAGCTTCCCTACACAGAATGTAGAAACAAACATCGAATAATCAGCTCCAAGTTTGGAGAGAATGGCAAGGATGAGCTGATCATCCTCCTTCTCCACCTTACACTACTTCAACAGTAAGACAGTGTGCTTGAACTTTATGAAAAAAATCATTTAAGGTCTTAAAATTGGAAGGTTGGAGAGACATCAACTCGTTTTCAAGCTGGTATACTCTCAAATCATCCTATTTTCCATACAGGATGTCCAATTTGTCTCAAATTTCCTTTGGAGTCTTCAATCCCGAGAGATGGAAAAGAAGATCCCGGGAAATAGAGAGGCACAAGAATCCGAATGCTTCATCTTTCTTGTTCAAGAATCTAGCTTTGTCTATCACATGAGTAGGATCTTCTTCTATGTCCATAGTGACCCGGTAGAATCCTCTGGCATGTACATGGATCTCCATATCTCCTTTCCATGAATGTAAATTGAACGGAGTCAAGAGTTCGATGGAAGAAGCCACTCAAATTGTTGGAGTGAATGATTTTCACTTGTTAAAACCTGGAAATCACAACAAAAGGGGCACTTTAAGGTCGAATAGCCTACACATTTTAGTATTTCATCACACCCAGTATAGTTGATCAAGCAAGCTTGACCAACAATTCCTTAACTTCAGGTATTAAGTGGTAAGGCTTGGCTTCTGGTGTAGTGTTGGATTTTTGAGCTTTTGCTCAATTTTTCATGAAATATTTGTCAAAAACCATGTTTTTGAGAGATCTGAGCTTCGTCCCTCCATGAGATCTGATACCATATTAATCTCTCACAGTAATATAGGGACTAAAACACAATCTCATAAGAGATTTCAGACAATTAAGCATGAAAATGGCATAATGGTGCTACAACTGGAGTAGAAGCTCTGTATAATCAATAAAGAATGAATAATCAATATAATTGTCATGCAAGATGCATGAATTCCAAGACAATTCGAATTCCCAAGGAGGTCATTTGAATTGAATGAATGGGTGTAGCTTAATTGAATGTAAGCCACAGTAAACAAACCTAGTTAACCCATTGATCAAGTCCTGATTGACTCAACTGAGTCCTAACTGAAGTCAGAGTGCAATGGATGACTGAATCTAACTGAAAGTAGCTCAAGCACATGTCATTGCATGCCAATCAACAAGTGGTAGCACATCATTAACTCCAATGGACCTCGATGAGGTTAACTGAATTCAAACTAGTCATCAGAGGTGGTTGGAGGTGCCCTAGTTGACTCCAGTTCATAAATATTAATAAAAATAATCAATATAATGAGTGGAGGCTCTTGCACCACTTATATTAACTGATTGTAACAATTAGTTAGCATTTATGACACTCATATCACCCTCGGAATGCTCCCTTTTTGAAGGAGGAATCCTAGTTAGACTCCCCGAATGAAGTAGAAGGCTTAGTTAGCCTCCTTAACTAAAGGTAGGCATCGATGTGATCATGGTGATGTCATAGTGTGCTCATCTGATGTTGATTAAGTCAATAAAACTTAGGATAGTGGTTTAACAAGGCCAAATTGACCAAATTAAGTGTGCATGATGGGTAAATGTATCCAACATTGTGATCTCGAGAGAAGGGACAGACAGTGTAAGGCCAACATGACCTTTCAGTAGTTGTTGAAATTGAATTTGTTGAGACTATACCTTAGGTTTATAGACTAAAACCATATGTGTTAGCAATAAAGATAGAGATAACTAAGATAAGAAAAACATAGGTGCTAATTAGAGATTAGACAAGAAACTAGGTGTTTAGTGAGTATGTAGATTAGTTAATGCACCACAAGAATTAGATCAAATCCTCAATGAATAACTAGTAGATTAATATGTATATGTCTAATGTGTTTTAGGTTTCGGTACATTCCCCATTATTAGTTTATGCACATTCTAGTATGCTTACTCTTTTTATTCCTATGTCCTACCTATGATTAAGAATAGAGGTAAGAAAGGTTAGAGCTTATCCATATTCTTTTATTACAAATACCATATCTTAGTTATGTACCTTATTATATCAAAGTGAACTTCAACCCATTTTCCCACCTCTAAGTTACATTTGATATCATTATGAGCAACATATATGGTGACAACATATTTAAATTCAATGTATAGGCAAGTAAGAAGGATGAAAACTATCCCAAGAGTAATTCATGGTGCTTCTTAGCCCTCAAACAACCTCCGCTTTCAAATATGGGAATGATTTTAGTCCATTCTCACAAGTAGCAGTCATAAGCAATCCTAAAATGATCAATGTTTGAGTCATGAGCAAGGATGTACCGACAATGTAGAGGAGTTTATGGTTATTATTCATGATGAATATATGAACAACAATGATGAAGAGGGCCCTAAATCATATATGAGCACAACTAATTCTCTTTTGAGCATGTCTCAACCCCTAATAGTCCTAAAATAGAATCAAAATGCAACAATGAATAGTTCTGACTCTTTGAGTATATTTGGGGGCTAGTATGTCATCAACCATCGCTAAACATCCCCAAATATTTGATGTTGGGTGTAATTCATGGGAATATTTGTGCCTAACACAAATTTATGGTTATTTCTACAAAGCTTTGGGACCTTTCATACCCTTATAACAACAATGGTTAGCAACAAAAGGACCTTATTCTCAAATATGGGCATGAATGGGGAATATCCATGGTAAATCAATAATTTTGGTTGGTTTACTAGCATTTTGGTTGAAGTTCAAACCCCATTCAGCAATTAATCATTAGTTTGGGCATGTTCTAACCCCAATATATTTTTCAAACAACATTATAGGCACTTTTTTGTCATGTAACAAGGTATGAAAGGACGAACTAAAAGCTAAAATACAAATCTGGGTAAATATATGACCTCAGAAGGCAAAGTTCGACAATTAGGAGAGTGCAAACAACCAAGAATTTCTTGAGCTATATATACAACTCATGTCATCTTTGCATCTATAGTTCTATTGTTATCTTTTTATTGAATTCGCATGATCATTGGATGCTTTTAGTGGTGCTATAATGTCTTTTATCAGTACATGTTTGGTAGCTTCTTTTCTATTCTTAAGTTTTGTACATTGTAGGTATTTTTTTAGTAGAATTTGAAACTCTAGAAAGAGCAGTGCAGGAACTAAAACAAAAAGAAACATAATAAGTAAGCGATCATTTGGGTTTGTTAGACGATTTATTTGTATTGAGTTGATTATGTGATTTCAACTGGTGAAGTCCTTTATTGTTCCTTCAAAAATCAGATAGACTATAATGCATTGTTTATACTAATGCAGGTTGATAAATTAGGTTTTTCAAGGTGGAGCTTACTAGTTTGATGCTTACACTTGGGTTTTTTGAAGGGAATGAAGAAATGTATCAGCCATTACTTAGATTAAACTCTGACAATTATAGGTAATTTCCACTAAACTCTTCCAGTTATAGTTAATTTTCTTTAATTTAGATCAGTTGATGTTGTATAAACCTTTAGCTTGGATGAGTCTAGAAGTTTTTTTTAATTGCATATATGTAAGTTATTACCTTTTCATTTGTAATTTATTCCTAGATCAGGTTAAGTTACATTAATTTGGTATTTTATGTTTCATGACAAGTACCATGTTTCTCCTCCTGTGTTGAATATATGATGCTAGAAATTTTTAAGAAAGATTAGAATAAATGAAATAAGTTTTGTTACATGTTCCCCTAAGGTTCTTGTGTTCAGAATCAGGTTTTAAATGATAACAATGTTGTGCACATGCTCTAGATTTTGAGAATTTGCAAATAATTATAAATTACTATGTCCAAGTCAATTAAGTTAATCCTCAGAAAAATATGTTCATCTTCAGATTGTTTAGCATGACCTGGTTATGTTTCCTCTACCTCTCATAGGAGTTTTATTTAGAAGAAAAGATTCCAAAACAAGTTTCCCTCTTATTCATATCTTACGTCCTTGTCACTTCTTAGCTTTTTAAAATGCTTACAAAATACTTTGAACTTAGTATTTGGAGACAACATACTTCTTTAAAGTAATTGCGTGGTATGTTTTGGTATTTCTTATCACCAAATGGTGAAGGTGACAAGTCAAGTCACCCACCAAGGTTCAATTCCCACACAAGCATGAATAAGGGGTTGGGGAATGTTTAAGTTCAACATGATTATGTCATAAGATTACACCCCTTTCATGGAAGCTTAGAAAAATGAAAGTGCTTATGTTCAATAGTTTGAATGTTGTCAAGAATATTGCACCTTCTGTGGATAGAAGTTGTTCCTCTGGTCTGAATGGTTCAAATCCAAAACAAATAAGTGAACGAAAAAGGGTGAAAACCTCCCTTTAATGGTTTAAACACCTAGAATAATGATTTGATGACAAACCTATGTACCTGTAGAACATGTCAAGAAAACAAGAACATCAAAGCTACCAGAACATTATTTACATATCCATACTAGTGACTAAGGAATCCAGTAACATATACATGTGAGATCAGTACAACAGATATGTGGGACAAAAATCAGCTTTGCATTAAGAAATCAATGTAGAATCTTACTACCATTGCCTTACTATTTACAAAATCCTCCACAAGACAAACACCTCATCCCCGATAGCTCCAACTTGCTCTTTTATGCTCTCCAATAGGTTGGGATAGGTAGTCAATTCAACAGCATAACATTACCATTCAGTTCTCCCCCTTTAACTATGGGACATGAGATTGTATTTATAAGGCTCAATGTATAGGGATGTTTGAGAGAATTGTGGGTGAGGTGGCCATAAGATCCTACCAAGAGGGATCTCAACTCCAACCAACCCATATTGACAGGGATAAGGGAGGACACGAGGCTCATGTTCTAGAAACCTCGAGAATCCTCTTTTTTTCCAATTTTACCAAGGTTACCGCTTATATACCTTTATGACATAGCGGTGAAGGGTAAGAACTACTCCAAGAACAAATCCCATATGTGGTGGCACCACTTATCTATACCATGACTCAGGTGGTGCCGCATAAGGTACCGCTCTTCAGCTAAAGGGAAAAAGCGATGCTAGGAGTTTTTATGTAGAATTGACATCTAGAGCACTATTTCCACTCCAACTTTGGTATTTAGGGCAACATAGGTATCAAGGATCTTCTCACATGCTGGTGACAGAATGCCCCCCAAATCATGAGGCTTATAGGGATATGATAGGCGATAGCTTTGAGAGAACAAGTTATCACTTCAAGGTAAGAGTTAGCTTGATCGGAGAGTGTCATTGAGTAGGCATCTACAATACATAAATATTTTGACTCATAGACAAGTGTAACCAACTCATGGATGCAGACCAATACAAGGTAGATCCATGAGAGGAATAAACAACCATGGCTACTAGAATACAACATAGATCCATGTGATAGATGACTCAAACTTGGACATAGCTACCAGATATACAATGTAGATCTATGTTGTACAGATGCAAATTTGAGCATAGCCACGACCATACAAATCCTGTCACCAGCATGCGATAATATCCCTGATACCTATGTTTTCCCTAAATACCAAACTTGGAGTGGAAACAGTGCTCTGGATGTCAATTCTACATAAAAAACCCTAGAACTGATTTTTCCCTTTAGCTGAAGAGTGGTACCTTATGCAACACCGCCTGAGTCCTGTTATAGATAAGCGGTGCCACCGCATATGGGCTTTGTTCTTGGAGTGGTTATTACCCTTCACCACTCTGTCATAAAGGTATATAAGCAGTAGCCTTGGTAAAATTGGAAAAAAAATAGTATTCTCGAGGTTTCTAGAACATGAGCCTCGTGTCCTCCCTTATCCCTATCAATCTGGGTTGGTTTGAGTCGAGATCCCTCTTGGTAGGATCTTATGGACACCTCACCCACAATTCTCTCAACTATCCCTATCCATTGAGCCCTATAAATACAAGCTCATGTCCCATAGTTGAAGGGGGAGAACTAAATGGTAATGTTATGCTGTTCAATTGACTACCTAGCCCAATCCATTGGAGAGAACAAGAGAGCAAGTTGGAGCTATCGAGGATGAGGTGTTTGTCTTGTGGAGGAGTTTGTTAACACTAAGAGAATGGTTGTAAGCTTCTTCATTGATTTCTTAATGCAAAGCTGATTTCCGTCCCACATATCTGTTGTGCTGATCTCGCATGTATATGTTACTGGATTCCTTAGTCACTAGTATGGATGTGTAAATAATGTTCTGGTAGCTTTGATGTTCTTGTTTGTTTAACATGTTCTGCAGGTACACAGGTTCATCATTCAGGAATTATTCCAAGTGTTTACAACATTCAAGGAAGGTTGTCACCCTTTGTCGTTCACTTATTTGTTTTGGATCTGAACCATTCAATTGGTGACCATACTAGGGAATAAAGCAAGTTTCAATTGATCTAACCTTCCTCAGTTCTTTAACACTTGTCTGAATCCAGGCTCCAGTTTGTAACTCTCTTCAGTCAGATCTGCCATCTGACTTAGTGAAGTTTGGCTTGAAACTTTCAGATCTGAACTACTTTGACTTTACATGCTCTATTTTATTGTTAATTCATCAGTTTTTGTCTTGATTTGAACAATTTTTAACTTGAAATTTCAATCTCTTTCTATTCTGGGTTATTACAGAGAACTACACATGTGCCTTTGGCAAGAAGCGTTGCCACTGCCTGAGTCTAGTTAGCAATAGGCAGTGCCACCACCTTAACCCAGTGAGCAAGAAGTGGTTCGGCCTCAAAGCCACCTGTCAGCAACTTCATATGCGTAGTGCCAGGTAGGCCCTGTTCCAGACTTTGTATTTTGATTTTTGTGTGTTTTTGGCTTACTTTTTGATGAAAATGAAGTGTATTTTTGAAAAAAAATGTTCCCTCACGGCCAGGAGGGGCCATGAATTGTATATTTTGCAGTCACTTTGATTGTTGTATTCTTTTTGCATTCAAAGAGAGTTTATGTTTCTTGCATTGGAATTCGTGTTCTTTTCTTTGCTTGAAACCTCTTACTCTTTTCTGTAGATATTAGTCATTAGAATTGGGAAATATACATTTCATTTTCTTGTGAATGCTTTGGTTTGTTTTGGACTTGGAATGCATGAGTGATCCATGTTGTTTTGAGTCTTTCTTTGCTTGGGGCGATTCTTGTTTCCTTTTGCATGTTGATTTTTCAGTGCTTGGTAGGGAATATTGGTTCTTCGTTTCCTTGTCTATTTCAAAGAGAAGTTTTAGTTTTCTCTCTCCTTTGCTTTATTCGAAAGCATTGTTGAATGATTTGCTTCTTGTTTTGTGCATGATTGTTTGAAATTCTAGATCTTACTTTTATTAAGAAGAAATATATGTTTTCAGCTTTGCGTGCATTAGAGTTAGTTTTTTTTGGAAACGTTAGTGAAATCATCTTTCCATTAAGTTTTTATGCATCTTTTTCAAACATGAAAAGATAGGAAACATTTTTGGTTTATTTATGCTTGATGTTCTCTAGATCTCTTTTTTATTTGCCTTGAAGATTGTTGGGGTGCATTGATATTTCCCTTTTCGTTTGAAAAGATAGAATTGCATTTGCATTTGGGTGTGCATTTTTTGGAAGAAAAGTAAATCTCTCTCCCTCTCTTAGGTAGAATTTCATTGAAGAGGAAAACTTGCATTATCATATAGATCAGTGTGCATCTTATTTAAATTCAAGTTTTCACTCCATGGTTCCACCTAAAAGCACAAGATAAAATTAACGGTAGTACTAGCTTAAAACTTTTAGCAATTTGTGTGATAGGTTAGTGACGTGTTTGGGCGTTGTAAAACGTAGGAGTTGTTGTTAATTTGTCTGTACTACAACCCAGAACTCGCAGGGTTCTTCCACATACCATTGGTATATCGAACAACCTTTCACTTACCCTTGAGGTATATAGAAAGGTACTTCACATACTCGATTGTATATAGGAAGGCCCCTTGTGAACGGTTGTGCATTAGACAACACTACTACCGATTTGAGCTCCCATGTACCTAGCGTATATCAGGAGACCCTTTTTAAGAATCCTCAATCCATCTGAGTTATCCTTTTGGCCTACCCTGTGAGGTTCCTAACTCTTATCCACTCCTTTCACATGTTTTCTTGTTGCTTTTAGTTTGATTAGTACTTTCTTGTGCGTGGTAGTTAGGGAGTTTCTAGAGAGTTTAGAGATGGAATCCCCATTTGGGACTACCACTCAAGAGGTCCCTTTCCAAGGTGTACCTTTTGTATTCCCTCCAAGTGAAGGTGTTGGTCCTCCCTTTATTGCCACTTTAAATCTTCCTAGGTTAACTATAGGATTATCGGTATGGATGTTTAATCCGGTAATTCCTGTTACACCTAATGTCTCAAATGTCACCTCTCCTCTAGGAAAGGATCGAACTCAACCTGATCCCTCTCCTTCTTCGTCGGTTGTTGTTTCACCCCTTTCTTCTTATTCGCTTGACCAAAGCCGTATGGTTAGTAGTCTTATGGATAAGAAGAAGAAGAAGAAACGGAAGGGTAAAAAGAAGAAGGATAAGAAAGAGAAAAGGAAGAAACCATCTACTCTTGATGGTTCCCATTCTAAGAGAACACTCGAAAAACCCAATTTCCCTTGTAAACTTTGCAAGGGGTACCACCTTCTTAAGGAGTGTCCCAGTCTCTCCCATGTACAAGAAGAGTGGTCTAAAAGGTCCAAACTATCTGTGTCATCAACCTATGATCATCATGTTGACGATACTCCCTCAACCAGTGACCCATTTCTTAAGAGTTGAAAGGGTAAAGTCAGAAATCAGTGCTTGCTTTGTAAGGACGGGAACTTTACTTTCCTTTGTCCTCTCATGGATGAAGCTTCTAAGTTGTTGGAATATCTTACTGTTCCTTGCCAATAGCTTCGAATAGGTTATTGTAATTTGTCTCTTGAACTCCCACTAGTTGATCAAGTGGTCAATTTGATTTCACCCTCGGTCGATCCCACTCTTATGTTGAAGAGTGAAGTTGAAGTGGTCAACCCAAGTCCATCCGTAGTTGACCCCACTCTTTCTTTGGAGAGTGAAGTTAAAGTGGTCAAGTCGACATCATCTCCACCCAATACCACTCTTTCATCAGAGAGTGTTAAGACTGAAATGGTCACTTTAACCAAATCTTCATCTTGTTCTTCTCTTCCAGTAGAGAGTGAACTAAATCCTGCTAAAGTTTTTATGCTTTGCTCTGATTGTTCTCGACAAGAGGAAATTTTTTCTCTTTCGATAGAACCCTCTCCAAGTACTAATGTTGTTTCCTTTGACTAGAGTAACCTAACAGAATCTTGTCTTCATTCGAGTGTTCCTTTCCAGATAGTTGTGAATGTTACTGCTAGGCGGATACTTTGTACTATTGTTGACGAAGGGTCTTCTATTAGTATTCTATCCTCAACTACTTGGCAAGCTTTAGGTTCTCCTGAGCTTTTTCCAGCCACCAATCAGATACTGGGTTTTAATTGCAGGCCCACTGCACCTTTAGGGATCCTTCTTCATTTTCCTATTACATTAGGAGGGAAAACTGTCTGCATTGATGTGTTGGGGCGTGCACCCTAACGGTCCTTAAGGTGGGTAACTCCGCAAGCTTGAAGGAGTTTGTAAGCGGAGTTACGGCTAAAAATAGTCTTAGGGGTGTCAAGGTTGAGTCAAAGCCCTCTTTTTGTAATTAACCCATGGTTTAAGTCCAGGGTTTAGGGTTTGGGGTGCCCATGGTTAAGTCCATGATTTTGTAATAGTGCGCTGTATAAATAGGCACTTCTGTAAATAAGTCAGGTTAGGCTTTTATGTATAAGGAATTGCCATGAAGCTAAGGCTATTTTGTAAGAAAAGGTTAAGTCCCAGCTGTGTGCGTGGACGACCTCTGCAGCTGTGTGCACAGAGGGTTTTTGTAAGTGATTAGAAGATCTCCAGCTATGTGCACAGAGGCCTGCAGCTGTGTGCGTGGCTTTAAGGACTTGAAGGGATCTACAACTGAGTGCGTATATCAGAACTATGATTTTGTAAAGAGTTGAATAAAATCACAGTTCTGATCTGCGGAGGTGGCAAGTTCACAATAATAGCTATCTTCGCAGGATCCATCATCAATCCTTGCTTACATACAATGTGGCCAAGCAGAATTCCAAAAGGTGCACAAAATATACAATTTTTCAAGTTCAAGGAAATCTGGTGCTATCTGCACTTATTCAACATCAATATTAGACTATTTATATGGTCTTTTACTAGCCCAAAGATGGTCCAATCATCAAAATAAACTTCTAGGAATTTATGTATAAATTCCTTAAATGCAGAGATAACTAATCTTGAAAACATAGCAGGGGCATTCTTCAAACCAAAGGGCATAACGGTGTACTGAAAGGATCCCATTTCTGTAGCAAAGGTTGTCTTATGTCGATCCTCTGGATTAATTCTGATTTGATTGTAACCTGAAAATCCATCAGTAAAAGAGTACACTTCTTGACCCCCGACATTGTCGAGCACTTCATCTGTAAAGGGATTGGGGAAAGGATCATGTATGCAAGCATCATTCAGCTTCCTCAGATCAACACAGAATCGGATTTCTCCTTTAGTCTTCTTATCTTGCACCACCATAGGACTGACCCACTCGGATTCTTCAACGGGCTCAATGATTCCTGCAGCAAGCATTTTATCCAGCTCCACCCTAACTTTTTCCTTATACTTAGGGTTCAACCTAAATGGGCGTTGCTTCATAGGCTTCACATCAGGTTTCAATGGAATCTTTATCACACTAATGTCTCCAACGATACCTTTCATCTCAGAGAATTTCGTTGGAAATAGGTCCTGATATTCATGGAGAAGTTGGGTCACTTTGCTTACCATCTATTCATCCCAATAATTTCCAATGGTAGCATACTTAGGTTGTTCTTCTCATCCAATGTTGATGGTCTGCGTCTTCAGGGGCTGAGTCACTTCAGGTCCTTCGACAGCTGGTCCGTGAACTTCGCAGTATCCTTCTAACTTAGGGATAGAAACGTTGCGTGAATCATCACCCTCGTCAATTGCGAGGTTATAACATTCCACTGCATGAGCTTCTTGTATTTTCCAATAAGGTCGATACTCTACTACTTCTTGGTCATCAAATACCTTCGTATGGATCAACCTGATAGCTGCATCTAAAGCTAGGCAAACTTCATTAGTGGAAAAGGTAAGCACAAAACTATCAACAAGAAAATCCCAACTTACAGTATCCTGGTGAAGCTCAGCCTCCGCGTACCAGTTCCTTGCTATCGATGCCAGAGTATCCACAAATCTATGTACCCATTCCTCCTGAGGTACATGCTTCCATGCTTCGTAGCACTATGCCAAATGTTCCTGGGAGCTAGACGTTCCATCAAACCTGCCTCGCACCTCCTGGGGCTGGTCCATAAATCTCAAGCGAAGGAGCTTCTGACATGCTTCCCAACTAGGAATGTGCTTTTTGTGTCCATTCCACCATCTAGCTAATGTGGCTTTGAATACTGAATCCAAAGTCTCCATTTTCTGTGAGTCTGGTATCTGCTCTGAGAATTATGCAATAAACTATTCTGGGTCTGACAAGCCATCATAAATAGGTAGGACACTTACCTGTGCGCTAAGCCATCTGAGAGATTTGGTAATTCGAGCGCATCTATGTCCGTGTAGCTCATACATTCTATTCTACCAGTTCTCTAATCCATCATCTGAGTCCGTCATACAGGAGCTGTCACACTGCCAATCCATGATACCTTCGTCAGTAGGATCAACATAATATTCTTCCTTAGCTGTGATGTTATAGATGTGCTCCAGATCATCCTGATCTTCGTCTCTGAGGGGTTCTGTGTACCTTTCTCCTTGCAAGGGATCCAGTGGTACTATGACTCTCAAATCTGTCCCTTCGAAGGTCATCTATCACTTCTTAAGGTTAATGACTACAACATTTTCCATTTCCCATTCAATGCCTAACATGGCTGGATAGGGATTGCTGTCATCAATGATCTCAATAACTTCAAAGTCTGCTAAAGTATTGACCCCATCAAGATATACCGGGACACTAGGGAATCTCCCTAGGGGCACAATCCTCTGCTGATTTGCTAACCTCAACTGTGTAGGGGACCAAGAAAGGGCAAGTTTTCCCATTTGTTCCTAGGTTTGCTTGGTTAGGAAATTGACTTCTGATCCCAGGTCCAGAATGACATCAGTCATATCATACTCTCCTATCTGAGCATTCAATCGCATTTCCCTACCAGTTCTTCTGACTCTATTAATAGCTTTTTCCTGACCAGAGCTTTGCTGAGGTTTGCAGGAAGTGATAACTTTCTGCAACTCACTTAAAGATTTCTGATTTCTTAAGAGTTTCAGGCAACTCTGTAAAAAGGAGGACAGTGTACTTACTTTATCCGTCGAAGCTTCTTTCGGTTGCGACTATGGCTGATGTGGTTGCGCAGGTGCTACTGGTGTGCTAGGGTCAGCGAAATATCTCTTGGCTTCCATGAATGTCTCTTTTTCTTGTTTGATATGAAAGGCTAGGATTTTCTCTGGGGCCTTACGAACCCAAGCCTCGGCAGGCTGTTTCTTCGTATTCTGTATGTGCGTCGTAGCTCCACTTCGCGTGACAACATTAATGGATGGGGCAGGTCGTTGCTCGATGGAAATCATCTGAATATTCTGAGTCGGGCCACTGCTTCTTTCAAGGATCTTAGCTATCAGTTGCGAGCACTTCTCAATCACATGATCTACAGCGCGACAATACCGACATGTCGTGGTTGGGTTCCGGCAGTCTCTAGCTAGATGCACGACTTGGTTATAGTTGTAACACACAACCTAGCCTCAGCCTCTTCCTACCATACCATAATGACCATGACCTCCAAAAGCACCTCTACTGGAGGCACCACCGTGGTAACCATAGACATCATTATTCTGTCTCTCATTGTGTACCCGGTAGGCGTCGTAGGTGCGTTCTTTCATGAGGTCATAACTACGACACTTATCTTCATTATGTCCTACAGATTTACAGAATTTACAATAAGGGTTCTTAGGTACTTTTCCATACCTCTGGAGCAGATAGCAGTCTTCAGGTCGATGCTGACCTGTCGTTCTGCAGAGCTCACAATATAGAACGGGTGGTTGAAATGGGTTTGGTGCACCAGTATTCAGGTAATTTCTTACCATAGGACATCGTTCCTTGTCGTGACCTTCTTTCCGACATTGCATACACCAAACCTCTTCACGACCGAGGTTTCCTTTCTTCATATCGTGGATCTCCAGGGCCAGAGCTACCAACTGTGCTTGGATTTGAGCAATACCAGAATTATCTTCGATAGGGGCGGTCTCAAGCTTCATCGCGATTTCCAGAGCCTCTTACTGGTCAGCAACCTTCTGTTGCATGAGTGGAGTTCTGATATGTGGTAACAATGCTGCAATAAACCATTCCTTGTGCTGCACAGGTCCAATGGTGAAACTGACTTGGTCCAATAGAACTTTGAACCTCTGATCAAAGTCCCACACTGATTCACCGCGCCACTACTGAATCTCTTTCAATTCAGTGATACACTGCGACTCTGATTTGGGCTTCTTAAACTCTTTGATTATTGCTACTTTAATATCATCTAAAGCATGACTCTGAGTACTGGAGAATTTCATGAACCAGGTCAAAGCCTGGTCCCTGAAAGAAGTAACGAGTTGGGTGCTTCTTACAGCTGGATTTGTAATGTTCTTAGCATTCCACACTGCTTCACATAAAAACCAGAACTGTTCTAGATCCTCTGATCCAGTTCCTTTGAAAACTGGGAGCTTAATATCATCAGTCAGGTGGGCCATGGTAGAGCTAGGGGGGTTGGGAGGGGGACAAGAAGTAGGTAGGGGGGAATTTACTAGGGTAGACTAACCTGCGATAGGAATTCTCAGGCTAGGGTGACTTTCAGACTGTGACAAATTTTCAAGGATAACAGGGCTACGCTGCGGGGTTACCGGAAGGTTTCCAACCGATGGGTTTTCTTCAAGGTCTGACTCTTCGGAATTTACAGGGGAAGGCGCGGTATCCTGACCTAAGGAATAGGATCCAAAATATCTCTTGTACCTTTTTCCACTTCGCAGCAAACCACTTTTCTCGGTGAAGGTGTTGTCACTTGCAAACATATGTTAGTAATACAAAATCTAACAGTCTGATTTAATCAGCAATATTCCTTTTTCAGCCAATAGCATTTTAATTCTCAAACTAAATGAATTCAAAATCTTACCCCTGGGTCCTTGGAAAAAATGTCACTCGGCTTCACTAAAGGAAGTGCTCGTGTCGATGGCGAACTCTGTCACAAATGCCTCAAAGGTCCGCATGGTCTAGAAATCAACCGCATGAGATATATCGTTGTTCACCCTTTTCAATATATTAACTCTTACGGGGGTCCAAGTAGGAAACTGACCTTCTCGGAAGTTCTTCCTTCTCTCGTCCAACCTGGATAACCACTGGTGCAACTCTATGTGGATACTACCAAAGAAAATTTCATAAGCATCACAAAAAACATACCTTTGTAAAAAGTTGCTTGCACTACGACGCGGATCCTTGTTCTCTTGCTCAGCGAATTTCAAATAAGTCTCATCAAGCCAATCACCGATTTCCTTCACAGAGGGCCTCCAGAACATAGCCCTTGAGGTACAACATAAACCCCTCTTGAGCAGATACTGAGTTCAACCAGCAACGGAACCAATTCAACTCTTTACAAAATCACAGTTCTGATCTGTGCACTCAGCTGCAGATCCCTTCAAGTCCTTAAAGTCGTGCACACAGCTGCAGGCCTCTATGCACACAGCTGCAGATCTTCTAATCACTTACAAAAACCCTCTGTGCACACAACTACAGAGGTCGTCCACGCACACAGCTGGGAATTAACCTTTTCTTACAAAATAACCTTAGCTTCGCGACAATTCCTTATACATAAAATCCTAACTTGACTTATTTACAGAAGTGCCTATTTATACAGCGCACTATTACAAAACAATGGACTTAAACCATGGGCACCCCAAACCCTAAACCCTGGACTTAAACCATGGGTTAATTACAAAAAGAGGGCTTTGACTCAACCCCGACACCCCTAAGACTATTTTGAGCCGTAACTCCGCTTACAAACTCCTTCAAGTCTGCGGAGTTACCCACCTTAAGGACTGTTAGGGAGCGCGCCCCAACATGATGTTATGGTGGTCCAAGGTCCTTTAGATTTTAATCTTCTCCTTGGATGTGATTATGTTTATACCATGAAAGCCATAGCATCCACACTTTTTAGAGTGATGCATTTTCCCCATGATGGGAATATTGTGACCATTGATTAGCTTTCTTTTGTTACACCTCACCATCGCATCACTCCTAGTAATCATAATGCCCTGAATGTGCCGCATGTTCTTGTGGTTCCTTCCCCTTATTCTAGCTAGCTTCCTCCCATCATAGGTAAAATGGGGGGCATGGATCTAGCCTATGGACATCATAATGGAGCTAAGCCGCTAGCTTTTATGTAATGGGGACAACCTACCAACCTATGGATATCAGGTTGGTAGGAGCAGGTCTTTGCGAGCATAGTTCTTTTTCTGTGTCAAGATCGTTAAAAAATGAAACGGGTTTGCGAACATAGTTCTTATTCTTTCTCAAGCTCGTTAAAAAATGAAACAGGTTGTTGAGCAAAGTTCTCATTCTGTGTCAAGCTTGTTAAAAAATGAAACATATGCCTCTGAGCATAGTTCATTTTCTATTTCAAGCTCGTTAAAAAATGAAGTAGGTTTCCTTAAGCATAGTGTTAAAAACTTGTGTCAACCCTCCTCTTTATTTTGTTAGTATATTTTATTGGATGCATATGCATTATAATTCATCCCATCAGTATGTTGTATTATCCCACATTCATGGGGAGTAAGTAATAGTTGTTAGGTTGTCTAGTTATTATGTTGCATTATCCCACAGTCATGGGGGGAAATAGTTGTTTAGATTAGACTTAGTATATAAGTATGCGTTGAGGCTAATGAAAGCATTGAAGAGTTATTTTGTATTGAGCTTGCTCAAAGGAGGTTGCCCCCTCGAAGTGGCCCGCGATCAATAAAATCTCTTTTGTGCTCCAATATTTCTATTATATCGTGCATTTTCATTATTTATTGCAGGAGGTTCTCCACATCTGGTATCAGAGCACTTTCCTTGGCACAAGTGGGAAATTTTATTTTTATTTTCAAAAAACAAAAGAGGGCAAAATTGGGCAGTGAATTTCAGATCAGTTTTTAAAACTATTTGCATAGAATCAGAAGAAACAGGTCACATATATGAATTCCTCCTTCAAAAATATGCATTTTCAAAAAAAAAAATCATCTCATTTGGATTTCTAAAAGTGTAGATATCGTCGATTTAAAAACAACAATTTTTCAGAATTCCAGTGACAGCCACGAAAATTGCAGAGCGAAAATCTTTTGACCGAGTGCCCAAATTTCTATTCCGATTATGAGAGTAGAAGCAGAGTGGTTGTTCTAGTTCTAAAAACAGGTATAATAACGAGTCTGAGTAATATAGATTGGGTTATGCTCATTTTAAAAAATTTCGTCTCAAAGCCCTAGCTCTAATTACGTGTTTTTGAGCATTGGGTGGAATTTCTACCACATTTTTTCTAGCACTGTGATTATTGCAGTAGTTCTTCTTCTTGCAGTGGTATTTTTCATTCAGAACAGGGAATAAACCCTATCCGCTTAACTGTGGGAAGTACTTGGAAATAGCCCTAAAACTCATTGTGAGGAGTACCACAAGAACCCCGAAGTAGCTAGCCATTGAGAGGACCTACCAAACGAAAAGGGCAATGACACCCACTAGATTGACTAGATTCCCATTTGTGAGGAAAACCAAAGAGCTATCGTTTTTGGCCAAGCGGTTAGCATTTTTACCTGCGCCATGAAGTGAGGGGTACTGCCCCAATACTCAAGCCTGAGACAACCTTGGTGGCCGAGTGACTACCTTTGAACCATTAGGAATCCGAATATAACTGGGGTCTATATCTATTTACAGTTGATAACATGCAGAATTTCAAAATTTTCACAGATCATTTACTCCAATTCAAGTTGATAAAACAGAGCTTTCTAACACCGCCACATATCATTTCTTCAACAAACAAAAAAAAAACAAATTCTTCAGCCATATATTCCTTGATTTAGCTTTGTTTCCCTTGAAATATCATTGTCACCCATGTCATTCCATTCTACATATTTCATTGATTGAGGACCCTATCCCCAGTTCACTTCCCGAAGCCCGAAATTCCATCTCCTTCTTTCACCTCGCTTCTAAAATTCACATTTTTTGTTTCCTTGTCCCTCAGAAAGTGTCCACAACCTAATTACCTACTCGCATTTTTCCCAACTCAAAATTTTCCTTTTCTAAAACCCTCTTTGTTTTTGTTTTTCCACCCATCTTGGGAGAAAAAAAAACAAAAACTAACTTGCTTATGGTTGTCCCCCGCGCAGAAGAAAATAGACAAATGGAAGAAGAGCTTGTCACCATCAAGACCAAACTCGAAGATCTGGATCAAAGATTTCTCAACCTCCATATTCAGTATTCAGCCATGAGAAACCGGCAACAGCCTGAGTCTTTTGCAGGCACTGTGTTCTCTGCTTCCAGGAACTTTTGTGGGCCGAAGATTAAATTCCCTCGCTTCAATGGTGATGATCCAAGTGGATGGATACACAAGGCAAAACAATACTTCAATATGCATAACACTTTTGATGTCACCAAAGTCCCACTTGCATCATTTCATTTGGAATGTGAAGCCCTTCAATGGTTCTGTTGGTACATCAAGGACCATGAAGAGCCCCAATGGACAGATTTTTTCCAACTCCTTTTGCACCGATTTGGCCCTAGTGGTTTTGATGAATTCACAGGAGCACTCACCAAAATTCGCCAGACTGTAACTATGAGAGAATATCAGACAGAATTTGAGAACTTATTCAAGCACACAGAAGGATTTTCTGATGCATTCTACAGGAGTTGCTTTATCAATGGTCTTAAGGATACAATCTGATCTGACGTTACAATGTTCTGTCCCAACACAATGATGGAAATCCTAGGGTTGGCTAAGTTGGCAGAGGACAAGATTAGGGCTCAGCAATGCCCCAAATCCACTTTTGTTCCATTAAAAATGATGGTTCCCCAAAGACATCCAATCCCTCTGACTCCTAGAACCACTCCTATCAAGTAATTGTCTGAAGCCGAGATGCGGGCACATAGGGAAAAAGGACTTTGTTATAATTGTGATGATAAATTCACCCGAGGACATCAATGTACTGAACACAATCCCTATTTCTTGGATTTGGCTTCTTCGCATGCACTTGAAATTTGTGACGCTGCTCAGGATCTAGTAGATGATCAGGTTGACATTCCACAACCGCCTATTGACCCTCAGATTGCTAAACAAGTTGATTGTTTTGTCCATTCTTTCTCCAGCTTTAAAGTCATGGTTGCCAGTGGGAGCACCTTACCTTGCAAAAGAAAGTGTCGTAGTGTGTGTATCTCTATTGGAGATTATAACTTGCGCTCTAACATGTTTTCCATACCCCTAGGATGTTGTTTTGTGATTTTGGGCACTCAATGGTTATGCACACTTGGACCCATCTTATGGGATTTTGATGAACTGTGGATGCATTTTTTAGTCAATGGGAAAAAACACACATTCAATGGCTTACAATCAGGGTCTCTTAGCATCATCAGATCACATTGAATTGAAACGATCCTTAAGAAGAATTTACATGGTGTCATCACTTAGCTCCATTTCATTCAGATGCAACCTTCGGTAGTCTCAAATACTCCCTTGGATATTTCATTCCAATGCACCCTTCAGATGCCTGATTTTTCCAAGCCCTTCACTCTTGAGAGTGATGCTTGCAATAATGGACTTGGTGTTGTCCTCTTTCAAGATGAACATCCCATGGCATTCATCGATAAATCCCTTCTTGGAAAGAATTTATCCACCTCCACATATGAGAAGGACATGATGACTATTTTTCATGCAGTACAAAAGTGGTGGCCATACCTCTTCGAGAATCCTTGCTGCATCAAGACTAATCGCCAAAATCTAAAATATTTCATGGAACAACAAGTCTCATCCCCAACACAACATAAATGGGTTAGAAAAATTAGGGGTTATGACTATGAGATCAATTACAAGAAGGATAAGGACAATCTTGTGGTGGATACTCTTTCCCGCACATTTGATGCCCCTATCTCTCTTTCAGCTATTGCTATGCCTATTCCAACTTGGCTACACTCTGTTCAGCAAGGCTATGTCAATGACTCCTCATTATCTGAAATCATCGAACCGTTAGCCAGTAACCCTTCTGTGGTACCGCATTTCTCTTGGGATGGCTCTTCTCTGAGATACAAAGGTCGTCTGGTGCTTCCCTAGAGCACAGATATTAAACATGCAATCTTTTATGAACTCCATGCTTCTCCATTGGCATGGCACTCTAGGTTCATGAAAACATATGAGAGGGCATGATGTCACTTCTTTTGGAATGGAATGAAACGATAAATTCAACAGATGGTTTCCAAATGTGCTCCTTGTCAGTGCCACCAATGTGAAACTACACTCCTTTCCAAATTGCTCAAACCTTTTCCCATCTCTACAAGGATTTGGACATATATTTCACTAGATTTCATTCAAGGGCTCCCTAAATATGGAGGGAAGACCACAATATTGGTTGTGGTTTATCGGCTCTCCAAATCTTATCATTTTTTTGCTCTTAGACCTCTATATACCACCTCCTCAATCACACAAATTTTCCTACACAAGATATTCCTTCTACATGGAATCCCTTCTTCCATTGTCTCAGACCGCAACGCACCTTTCACAAGTCATTTTCTCCTTGCTGACACCAAACTAAATATGATTTTAGTTTATCACCCACCAATAGATGTTCTGAATGAAATCATCAACAACCATTGGGAAACTTATCTTCGTTGTTTCACCTCTGACGAACAACATCTATGGGAAAAGTGGCTCCCTCTCGTTGAATGGTGGTACAATACTTCCTACCATACTGCATATCAAATTTCTCCATGTGAAGCAGTTTATGGTTACACACCTCCAGTACTCCTTCCCTACTACCCTAGTAGTTCACTAGTTCAGGCCGTTGACATGCTTCTTCGAAACCGACACCAGATTCTTCACCTTCTATAGGACAATCTTCACATGACCTGAACCCGCATGAAACACCAAGATAATCAGCACCGTTCTGAGTGCACTTTTCAAGTCGGTGACATGGTTTTTCTTTGTCTGCAGCCTTACAAGCAATCCTCCTTGAAACTCAAAGGGAATCAAATTCTCGCTCCAAATATCTCTAGTCCATATACAGTTCTTCAGAAGATTGGGTCTGTTGCTTATAAATTGGCACTTCCTCCTTCTTCTCGCATTCATCAAGTGATTGGCACCAACATTAGAGCACAAATTGTTTTACCAGAACGGGATAATGAAGGATCCATCATTTCAGATTGGGTGGCCATCCTTAATAAGCGCACATGTCAGCTTCACTCTTGGTCCATCACAGAGTTCTTAATTTAGTGGCACAACATGCAGCCAAGGGATGCTACATGGGAACCACTCCTTCAAATTCAACAATAGTTTCCACATCTAAAGCTTTGAGGCCAAAGCTTTGTTTTATGAGGGAGGGGCTATTAAGAACCCGTGTCAACCCTCCTCTTTATTTTGTTAGTATATTTTATCGGACGCATATGCTTTGTAAGTCGTCCCATCAGTATGTTGCATTATCCCACATTCATGGGGAGTAAGTAATAGTTGTTAAGTTGTCTAGTTATTATGTTGCATTATCCCACATTCATGGGGGGTAATAGTTGTTTAGATTATACTTAGTATATAAGTATGTGTTGAGGCTAATGAAAGCATTGAAGAGTTATTTTGTATTGAGCTTGCTCAAAAGAGTTTTCCCCCTCGAAGTGGCCCATGATCAATAAAATCTCTTTTGTGCTCCGATATTTCTTTTATATCATGCATTTTCATTGTTTATTGCAGGAGGTTCTCCACACATATTTTACCTTTTGGTTTCAAGCTTGTATAAAAATGAAACCATGTTCCAAGCATAGTTACCTTCTATTTCAAGCTTGTGTAAAAATGAAACAGATCCCCTTCCTTTGAGTCGAGTCTTCCCTTTAGTGTTAGAACTTGAACCTTCTTTTCACTTGCCTGATTCTCATTCTTCCTACCCCCCTGGTGAAAATTTTCACATTAGTAACCAGGTTTTTTAGGTTGGGTATGGAAGAATAATCATCAGAGGAAACAAAGCTTGGGGGGCATGTCGAGGCCCTAGCAACAATGCTAGGGGTAAGCTTCACTAGCAATCATGTTGGGGGAAAGATTCCAACCTTTGTATATCATGTTAATGGGATTTTTCAAGCATATTTAACCCATTGGTTTCGAGCTTGCATAAAAATGAAACCAATCTTCAAGCATTCTTTCAACTGATCTTCGAGCTCGTTAAAAATAGTAAGATATTGTTGAGCTTACTTTTCATTTTTCGCGCTC
Organism: Pseudotsuga menziesii; assembly: GCA_001517045.1. Lineage (NCBI taxonomy): Eukaryota > Viridiplantae > Streptophyta > Pinopsida > Pinales > Pinaceae > Pseudotsuga > Pseudotsuga menziesii. Next base: position 22,386 of record LPNX010950211.1, on the reverse strand, counting down.
TGGTTAAAACATGAAAAATGGTTTGAGCTCAGTTTATTAATTTTTCATGCTCTGGATTAAAACATGAAAAAGGTTAATAGAGTCCTCTTTAAGCTCTTTTCGGACTCTTAAAATGTGAAAAGATAGTAGATTACTTGGCTTCTTCATACTCGTTAAAGTACTTGAAGATTCGTCTTTCCGACGGTAGGTTATCTCTTTTTCGGTTCGGTTGGACTATTTACGAAAAAGGAACACTCCAACCAATCATGACTGGAAGAGTTCTCTAAGGTATTATTTTATACTTTTTCAAGCCTTGGGGACTAAATCATATGAAAAAGGACCCCTTTGGAGTTTTGTTTAGTCTTTTTAGACTCTCTAAACATGAACTACACTGAGTTAACTTTCATTGGACTCATTAAATTAAACAGTGAAAGACCCTCTTTTGGGAACGAACCTCTCCTCTCTCAGGTTCATAAAACATATGAGTTTGGACCTGTCTTCGGACGAGCTAAAATGAGTGTTTGTTCCCCTCTTTGAACTTGTAAAACTGAAAAGAGGCACTCATCAACCATGATGGGGAAATTAAGGGAAGGGAATCATTTTGCAAATAAATGGCAGTTTGCCATTACCTTTGAACATGGCACTTGTTTGCATATCATTTTAGTCAATTGGGTATTCAGCCAATTTCCATGACGATCCACTTTCATGAGTCATGTCACTCCTTTGAATCTTTCAAAAGAATGCATTGTCCACCGTCACACTGTGTGTTTGTCAGGTCTAGTCATGCTGCCAAGTATTTTGTCGTGCTGCCCAATGTTCAAAGGGAAGTTGAAAAAGTTTACCTCTGCATTCAAAACAATCTCTGTGTTAGTACTTTTGAGTCAATCTTGTGGTTGCCTCATTCACATCATTCCAGAACTTTGTTCTGAGTTTCGTGTTGTCAATGTGGGGTTCATCATGGCCCTCCTTCAACGAGACTATTCCTATTGACATTAGCTCACCATCCAGGAAATAGTCTTAGAAACAAGTTTAGTACCTTGAGATCTATATGCCTCAATCACAGATTCTCTCACTCTTGACATTGGTTCACATCATTGAACTTTGATCGATAGAATCGACTGGGTGTTTGACATCAAGATATCTATTCACACTCAGTAGATTGTACTAGGTTACCTTGGGAATCATTGACATCAATGGTGATCTCCCTCACACTTGTTAACGGTTCACATCACTGGATGGTAATCAAGTGGTTTCTACCATGTTCAACTTCAGAACATTGTAATCACATGGGTAGAATTGTACCTTGTGGAAGACAAGACGAAGACCCTGGGTACTTATTTAGCACTCATTGCTTTCCTGAGTGGAGTCGCCAGATTTGTTGTCAGGAATATCGCACCTTCTACGGACATAAGTTGTTCCTCTGGTCTGAATGGTTCCGACCTAGAACAAATAAGTGAACAAGAAAGGGTAAAAACCTTCCCTGAATGTTGTAAACAACCGGAATAATGCTTTGATAATGAACCTGTGTACTTGTAGAACATGTCAAACAAACAAGAACATCAAAGTTACCAGAACATTATTTACACATCCATACTAGTGACTAAGGAATCCAGTAACATATACTTGTGAGATCAATACAATAAATATGTGAGACAGAAATCAGCTTTGCATTAAGAAATCAATGAAGAAGCTTACAACCATTACCTTAGTGTTGAGAAACTCCTCCACAAGACAAACACCTCATCCCTGATAGCTCCAACTTGCTCTCTTATGCTCTCCAGTGGATTGGGATAGGTAGTCAATTCAATAGCATAACATTACCATCCAGTTCTCCCCCTTCAACTATGGGACATGAGCTTGTATTTATAAGGCTCAATGGATAGGGACAGTTGAGAGAATTTTGGGTGAGGTGGCCATAAGATCCTACCAAGAGGGATCTCGACTCCAACTAACCCAGATTGATAGGGATAAGGGAGGACACGAGGCTCATGTTCTAGAAACCTCGAGAATCCTCTTTTTTTTCCAATTTTACCAAGGGTACCGCTTATATACCTTTATGATAGAGCGATGAAGGGTAAGAACCACTCCAAGGAAAAATCCCATATGCAGTGGCACCGCTTATCTATAACAGGACTCAGGTGGTGCTGCATAAGGTACCTTCTTCAGCTAAAGGGAAAAACTGGTGCTAGGGTTTTTTATGTAGAACTGACATCCAGAGCATTGTTTCCACTCCAAGTTTGGGATTTAGGGAAAACATAGGTATCAGAGATCTTATCACATGCTGGTGACAGGATTTGGGTATAACATTGAATTAGGAGAAAACCTCCATCAAGGCATACATTACCCACAAAAAAATTAAATAACTTCCACAGGGCCAAAACCAAATTATACAAATTGAATAGCTTCAAAGACTATCCAAAAGAAATTTCCATTTATAAGTGTAAAAAAAAATTCAAACCAATCACTTGTATTATCAAATGGAAAGCACCTAAGCTTCAGAAAACTATTGTAATTACCAGTGCAAACTACATATCCACAACCAAAAAATGACAATACTATCCCGAGACAAGTCCCCATATGACCACATGAAGAAATTACTTTAGTGTTTGAGCCCTCAAAACCCATAGAACTTCTAATTTATACACCCCCTCCACCTCCTACCCCATCCTTAGTGCGACTAGTTACACATTGCCTACCATGAATCATTATTGAACCCCCACTAGATTGGTTTGTATGATTCACTCCTATGCCACCACCAGTTTTTGGTGCCCTAAATATCATCTCACCTAGAAATTTATGTGAAATGTTTCACTATGAAATATTTAAAGTGACTTTTGGAGGTAGAAGACAACCCCCCCTAAAAGTCAAATTTGTTGTAGTATTGCCTCCTTTAAACAAGGGGTCTATCCTTTATTGAATTAGATACAAGTCACAAGTGGCATCCTTATTTGTCTCTTTTCTCCTTCATTCAGACTACTTCCTTAGGTCTTGTTGCCACCTTTCACACACCTGGGTCACGTGGCAGAAATCTTCAAGCCACTTGGTGTGTCCTTCGGGGCAAGTCTCGAGTCAAGGCTGTCACCTTGTTCTTGACTCCTCCATTTAGGCTCAACTCCTAACGAAGCCAAAGGACATAGACCCTATTAAGTTACTAAGGCTAATTACTTAGTATGGTGTTGTTAAACTGAATGAATTACTTAGGAGTTTGAAATTTAACCATAAACAACCATACATGACAAGATACAAAATGAGCGCACGAAAGCACAATGTTGAGACACTATATATATATATATATAGCAAGAAAATAACCAATGCCTTAAAATGGAGTCAAAAGGAAATCAATGTACTTGCATGTGCTTGGAGTGAATGTTTTGCAATTGCCTCTTGGTACGTTTTAAGTTAATGTGAAATATGAGTTGATTAAAATTAGGTGAAGGGGTGGACTCCAGATATACCCGAGAGTACTTGGAGTATGTCCAAAACTAAACCTTCACGGCTACCTGCAAGGAATATGTGGGCTGATTGGAGTCTATGGGGCTATTGTTGATAATGCACCCATTAGGCTATGACAGATATCGGCACCCCGAGGTCACTTTTCAGAAGTTCTTGCTTCCTTTGGGTATTTTTCCACCGTAATGGTTTGATCTAGGTGTTGGATTTTCACCTGATGGTTTGTCAATTTGGGAGAGTGAATCCTAATTATACTAGTCACTCAACATTTTTTGATATATCTTGACTGATCGGACGAACCGCATCCAAGTGCAGAGCATACACACTGGAGTCTTGTCAATTTTAGTAAATTTTGAGATGGATGTTCTTGTTAAAAAGAAAACCCTCCAAGAACCTCTTTTGGTCCAAGTGGACCTCAATCGGGGAATCAAGGAGGGGTTGATTTTATTATGGTTACTGAAACAAATGATGATAGCAAATGAAACATAAAAAGATAAGCAAACCACAATTTTCTAATTAGACTACCACGAACCTTTCTTCACCTTTCGGATCAAAAGGAGGCTCGTGGGGTAAGTATTAAAGTTACTTTGAAACCAATAGAAATGGAATATGGAAATGATTTTAAATCAAATTATACTACCCTACAGATTAGTACTACGCTAGATTGAAAAAAGATGAACGAAAAGCAAAAAATGACACGGACGAAAATCCCCCCAGGGGGGATGGGGAATGGGCTTGAAAGAGACTATTCAGAATTATTTTTATTACCAGTGGTTACAATATCAGAAAGCTGATATGATTCCTCTTGATTCTTATACAGAATGAAACCAAGAGCTTACAAAGTGCAAAAATTAAAGATTTCAGTCAAAAAGGGAGACCCCTAGGGGGATTCAGAAGGCCCGAAAGTCACTTTAGAACAGCATCTCCTCCTATTTTCTGTTATACCTACTAAAAACCAGTGAGCTTATTAGACTGAAATATGCATAAAAGCACTTTGAAAGTACCTTTGGGTCAGCTTACTTTTAACCAAAAAAAGGTAAAAAGGGAACCAAGGAAAGCAAGATTTCCTTGGGATCTTGGCTTGCCTTTTAGGTAGCCAATATGATGTGCACTGGTTGCTAGATTTATATTTTATAATAGGAAACAGAAATCTAATTCATGCAAGCTACGAATTCTCTTTAAAATTCCATGCAAAAAGGACGGTTTCCCTAAAGCTAGATCTAGAATGCTTATGAAACCTTTTTAGAACAAGATCTAGATTATGGGCTTTGAGGAGATAGATCTATGTCAAAAATACTTTAAGATAATAGATCTAAACAATATCAAAGCTGTGAACAAAGTAACCAGGTAAAAAAAAATTGATTTTGAAGGAGGAAAAGGAGAAGAGAAGTGTTTGTTGCTGACGCAGATCTGCAATGGAAACTTGTTAGTGGAATACAGAGGGGCAATGTCTCCACAAAGATTTTGGATGTACAGTGGATTCAAAATAGATCCAAAGCTCATGCAATCCTTGCTACCTGAAAGCTAAACACACAATCCTGCACGAAACCTCACGAGATCTGGATATATATATGAAAAAGAGACAAGAATTACATGCAAATAAACTTATTAAACATGTATAATCTAGATCTTCTAATCATATATGCTATGAGATATAAGAAAAACAAGTAACCTTACTTGCCCAACTATACTCCTATTGATTCAGCTGAATCATTCAAGCCAGACAGGGTTCAGATGCAGAATTTGAGAGAAAAGCCGACAACATCAATAGCTGTAAGACAATGCTTAATCCACACATATGAGAGCATTACACCATTTGGCCTCCAAAGCTTCTCTATTTCAACAATCAAAATATTACAACAGTGTTACAATAGCAAGCCCTTCAATCCAACTCTAACTAACTTGGAAGATGAGGCTTATGCTTTGATTTATACAAAAAACAGGAGATCCAGCCCAGGGGGGGTGCAAATCCCAAGGAGACAGATCAAATCAGCTGATGGAGAGTCAATCAATGTAGATCTAAAGCTGAACTGAGCCTACTTGTCAACCAGGGGCTTGATTGAGCTGACACATCAACCCATAAACTGACACATCAATCCACAGAGCATCCAGGAGAGTCCACACATGTGGAGGAAAGAGAGAGGGAGCAATTCCCCATAAATACTGTTGAAGATCAACTCTAGATCCGATTTGATCACCTCCTTCAGTCAAGGATTTGTCAGATCCAGTCAATCTAGTTCAGATCTAACTGTTTTCAATCAAATCGGCTAAGAATCCACTGATCTATGATTTTGGATTTGCTCCATTATTCATCAATTTATTAATTAAAATAATCAATAATTGATTTTTCGGGCTTTCTGACCTGAGTGATGGAAAATCACTCAAAACTAGGAAAAATTGGGTCCATGGGTTTCCATGGTGCTCTTAGCTTGAAAATGAGCACCTACATGACTGACACTCATTATTTGGCCCACTTTTATTACAAAATCAAATTTTCCAATTAAACTATTAAAAAATAGCCTAAGTTTTGGAAAAATAAAATTTTAATAAACACTGAAAAAACTAAAAAATTGAAAAATTGAAAAAACCTAGGGGGACTTAGGCATGTTCATATGAGTCGACCATGATGTCTAGCATGTTTATACATTGACACATAGACTCTAATAACCTCAATAGGCCTAAATGCCAAGCTGACCACCCCAACTTTGGAGGTATGGAGTGAAAAACTCAGAAATTATTAGTCATTTATTCAACAACCAATAATAACCAAGGGAAAAAACACCTTGGGCTGATCGGATTGAAAAATAAAGTCTAAGAGACCGATTCTTTTACAGACACTATCATGCAAGAACATTTATTACAATTCCCCCATGGGGTATGAAACATGTGATATAGTACAACAAGCACTTCCCAGAAGTACTTCCAAAGGTCTTCTTAAGTCCGAACAAGTTATCCTTGTCCTATTCACCAAGCTCACTCGATAAAAAACCACTAAGTACAACTTAGGTGGTAACATTCTGGATCCAACTGTGGGATGTGTGCTCGATCTGGTTTTTAAGGCAAGGAGAGGATACGAGAACACCAGAATATCTGGTTTATATACCCTGTAAAAACATCTCAACATGACAAGAAAAACCTCAGTAGCACAAGTTTTATAAAAAACCAAATGAACCATTAAGCTGATTTATTTAAACAAAATAAATGTAACTAACTAAAAGAAGCAAAGTTTTATTATAGCTAGGCATAAAATAGAAATGCAGAAAGTAAATGCTCTCTTTCAAGGAGCTTATTTTTCTACTCTAAGCATGATATAAAAAGGGTTAAATGTAATCAGAAATCCAATGTAACCACCTAAGCATTTTATTAACATAAAGAAAAATTTCGTTGTCTTTGGTTACCATCCAAAGTAAGGATACCTTATTCAGAAATTGCAAACCTGCATGATGATTCAAAATGGGAGGGATGGATGGGAGATCATAGGCATGAATAATGTCATAAAAATTCTTCCCCAACTTGTATGTGCTCATGCAGGTTGCTCCTATCCATGACTGGATAGGAATGATATACCAATCAGTATGATGAGGCAGACTGACTACATCATCATACTGATCACCGGGGCTTATCAAATGATAACTTGTTGCATAAGCCCCAAGAAGCTCCAAATCATAAGGAACCTCTATATGTGAAAAAGATGGCTAAGACTGATAATCCACTGACTGCATCACATCTGACTTTTCATAATACTATTTCTCAATGTCTTCATTACTGATACCCTTGTGTGGCTCTGCATGGTATGACTCTGAATGATCACGTGAAAATTCTGAATGCTCCTCTTCCATACTAAAGTTTTCCTAGGAATCCAGATCCATGCTCCCCTCTATGGACGTATCGTAGATTGGACTTCCACAAATTTTTGAATAGACACTCCCATTGCTGGACATATCATGGATGGGATTCTCCATAAGATTTTCACAAGTTGGATTATCTATGAAATTCCAATAGTCATCACTCCCATCCATGTCATATGTGAGGGACTCTTCATCCATGGCATCATGCTCCTGCCTATCCATGTCTTCCTTGTATTCATAACAATCTTCTTCAAATAAAATGTTTCAAGGCAATAAACTTTCCAAACCTTCATCAACATGTGGAGAACAAGGCCTAGTGTCACCACACACCATACTAATCTTATCATAAGTTTCTTTATAGGCTTCCATTATGATATCATGAAAAGGATCTTCAATCAAGGAAACCTTTTGGACATATTCAATGGGATCACTTGGTATGTATTGCTCAACGGATTTCTCTAGAGGGCTTTCTGGAAAGATATCAGCATTGCAACACACTTGAGAATACACCAAATCTTCAATGTCTTCAGCTATGGTGACATGAGGAGAGTCTTCAACAATGTGTTCCATCATGGGCTCCTCATGAAGCTCTTCAATATGATCATCTTGGATTTTCCCTTCCTTAGAATCTTGTTGTGTATTGGGAGATACCTCATATTCTTTAAGAAGATGCTTAATTGCTTCCTTTCTTAAATAACTACTAGGATGCTTTTTTATGGGAGTATCATGAACATCCTCTTCACTTAAATGTTCAAGAAGTGATTCCAAGTCTTCAATACTTTGTATCATGGAAAAAGGTCCATCATATGTTTCCGTGTGATACTCTATCCCAGTTAGGTAGAAGGTACATATATTTTCAAGGAATTTTTTTAAACCATTCATACTACCCCTACCATCATGCCACTGCTCTAAAAACATCCAAAGGAAGCTTGCAAAAGAAGTTATACATTTATTAGGAAGGCCCTAATAGAACCAACAATAGGTCTCACCCCGAAAAGTACTAGAAAACATTTCCATCATATTATCTTCATGAAGAATATTGGAGTCAACAATCAACTGAAGGAAAGATTTGACATGCCAGATGGCTGAGTCACCATAATCTCCATGAAATGTCGGAAGCCAGTTATATGCATCCCCCAAACCATTACAACATTTAGGAAAACCCATGATGTTTGAGAAATCGATAGGCTGAAACATTACGATTAACTGGGCACCATATTTCTCCTTTAATTCATCCATATCAAAAATTAATAGTATGCATTTGATATAACGATTAAACCTTGTACTGAAAAGGTGGAGCTGTCAAGTGATGAGCTTTCAAGGTTTTAACATGTCGCATGGGATCATCTACACACAACAAAACTTCACAAGTTTATGAGATAACATGGTTTAATCCCTTATCCCATATTGAAGCAACACCCTGAAGTTCTCTTCCTATCGATGGCACTGCCTGCCCAATCTGAATCAACATAACCTTCTAGGTTAATATTTTGATTTGCCTCATACTTGAGCCCATAATCAACTGTATCCCTTAGGTACCTCAGAATATGCTTTGCAGCAATCAAGTGAACATGTCTTGGATTTGTTAGGAACTGGCTCAAGGTGTTCACATCAAAGAAAATATCTAGTCTCGTGTTCGTCAAGTACATCAAGGACCCAATCATCTAATGATACATCGTAGCATCAACTGCTTTTGATGAAGCATCACTCAATAGCTTTAGGTTTGATGCCATAGGTGTGGTCATGGCCTTGTATTCCATCATCCTGAATCCCTTCAGGATGTTGATGTATTTGTAACTTTGAAATGTATTCATCTGTATATCTTATGTATTGTACCCCGATGTTTATTCTGGGATGTGTCCGTAATGTATTTGAGTCATGTCATGCCCCAATGTTCCTATCGGCAGGTTCTATAATGTAAACAAGTCATGTCAAGTCATTATGGGTAACCCTCCTATTGTTCAAGGGTTAAAGTCCCTGTAGTTGTGGGGCCCTAGGGTTATTATACTATCCTAGAGAATTCGACCCTAGGTGAGTCATTGTAAGTCGGGGAAATATTCCCCACCGTTGTATTAAGGATAACCCTCCTTGTTGGTCGGAGGATGAAAAGTCCCCATAATTTGTGGGGCACTAGGGCTATTAGACACTCCTAGAGATTTCGGCTCTAGTAAGTAATTGTTAAGTGAGGTTGACATGTTGGAGTGGGTTTCAAGTGAACGAACGAATATAAATAGAGAGTGAGCCTCTCTATTTATCACACACTCACTCACTCATTGGGGTGGATGAGTGAGAGAGAAGTTGTTAGGATCAAAGAGAGAGACTACTGATGTCGGGAGATCATCTTTATGTTTTCAGGTTTTACTTTTAGTGTTGATTCTATCTCTGAGGAATTTGCAGGGTTTTCTCCTTTATGGTTTCCCTGAGGAAAATTCTTTGTGTCTCTTGTCTCTTGTGTTTATTACTGTGCATGTTATTCTCTCAATTAAAGATCCTAAGATCATAATGCTAGCTTGAATGATAAAAATATAACATAGTATCACAGCTAACCTGAGAAGAAGACATTGTGCATCTTCAGAAGCTATGGATTTTTACTTTTTGGGTCTTTGTCCACAATCCATCATCAAAAGTATGCTAGGCTGACTCTCCATTGAAGGGCGCATCTTTCTGTCGAAGCATAATTCAATTCCGATCATTTTCAGTTTTCGGTGTGGAAAATTAGGGATTTCTACAAAAGATGAATTTTTGAGTGATCCCAACATATGATTTATCTCCTCATCACAATCAAATTTTAGAGACCTAGTTCAATATTTTTGGTTGGGTGAAACTCCGGGAAAGTCAAACCCTAGTTTCACCCCGAGCTAGAAAAACCCTAATAACTAAAACTGATAATTTTTTGTACATTCACTATATCTTGGGATTGGAGAAGGCCCAAGATCTGAAACTTTGATAGGCCGAAGATAAACTCCTTATTTACACGGTGTCCAAAATTCATCCTCATATTCACTATATTCTGGTAGATATGATTCCTCCAAGTTAGGGTCCCATCCTCTTTCAGGATTCATCCCTAAACAGGACACCTAGGGAGAATTGATAGATCTTGGGCTACAAAGGTCAAAATTAAATTTCTGAAGATTTTCTATAAAGGGTATGAACTTTAGTTTCATTGGTATAAGTTTCCAATCCAGAAGATGCAACAGCGACACGTGGCATTCTGTACAACTTCGCTATTCAAAACAGTCTTATAACAGGTCACCTTGGGAAAATGATCATAAGTCCCAATTGGTGAAACCAATTATAATGAAACATATGGTGTTAGAATAGGGACAAGTGCAGATACCTCCATGCAATGTTTTAGATATAGAGGATCAGTGATTTCAGAGATACCATAGAAACAGTAAAATGAATTTCTGCAAAAAAAATTGGAAAACTAGGGCTTCCTGTTTCGGGAGCTTCCCTCCACTGTTTTTAGAAAAGGAGTACATTGGACAGCTTGTCTTGAAGAGATCTATCTTTCTATCCATTCAGATCTGAAATAGTCCAAGTTTTGAAAATTAGGGTTTCTCTGACAAACCCTAGATCAGCCAGCTCTGGAACGAGGATGGACACTTCAAATTGGTAAGATCTAATATTTTGCTATTTTCATTTGAGGTTCTCATTTCACAGTGATCTATCACATCAGCTTGATGATAAGCTTGGTGAAGTTGACAACTTCCAAGCATGGAATTATATGATCTCTCTAAATAAAATGAATTGGACACCTACATGAGTAGAGAGGTTCCAATTCAAGAGGGAGATAAGGATCAAAGCCTTACACAATAAGAACTTGGTCAAGGCCAAGAAGATAATTGTTGATTCAATCACAGATCAACTTGTACCACAAGTTTCTTCCCTAAAGAAACAAAAGATGTTTGATTCCTTGACCAAGATATTTGAAGGGAAGAATATAAATCAGAATATGACCTTAAGAAACCAGTTGAAGAATGTGAAGATCTAGAATCCAGAGACCATACAGTCATACCTTACGAGGGTCTCTCAAATCAAAGAACAACTTGAAGCGGTAGAAGAAGAAGTGGAGAATGCAAAAGTTGTGATAACCTTGAATGACCTCCCAGGATTGTTGGGGCATGCACCTTAACGGTCCTTAATTTTGGTAACTCCACGGTTTTTGTGGAAGATTGTAAGCGGAGTTGCGACTCAAAATAGTCTTAGGGGTGTCGGGGTTGAGTTAAAGCCCTCTTTTTGTAATAAACCCATGGTTTAAATCCAGGGTTAGGGTTTTGGGTTCCCATGGTTTAAGTCTAGGGTTTTGTAACAGTGCGTTGTATAAATAGGCACTTATGTAAAGAAGTAGGGTTAGGTCTTTAACGATTATCTTATGATGCTAATGTAATGCGAAGCTAAGAGCTGTCTAAGGGTTTTTGTAAGAAGGTTAATTCCCAGCTGTGTGCATGGACGACCTCTGCAGCTTGTGCGCAGAGGGTTTTTGGTGCTAAGGAAGATCAGCAGTTGTGTCCGCAAAGGCCTGCTGCTGTGTGCGTGTCTTTGAGGACTTGAAGAGATCTGCAGCTGAGTGTTCAGATCAGAACTATGGTTTTTGTAAAGAGTTGAATAAAACACATTTCTGTGGATGTAGCCCCTATCCTAGGGGTGAACCACGTTATATCTCGTGTCGTGGTTATCTTGTGTTGTTTCTATTATGTTCTTTTATGCATTGATAAGTAAATAACCGATAAAGTAATATCACTGCTAAATATTAGCTTCGTTGTGAATTCCCAGTCAAGGGTTGAGCAAGTAAAAGTTTGTTTATCTAACCACGAAGCTATATAAGTGAATGTTGAAAGCTTATTTTGTGATAAATATTATTGTTAAGGCTAAAGGTACAGTAATATCCCTCTTCTGCTTGCAGAAACCTGATTCTGCGGCACCCCATAGCTATTTCGGGTGAGACTGCAGCCTATTCGCAGGTTGTTGTTGAAAGGGCCAACACTGTGGGTCTTTTGTTGGTGCGAAGTTAATGCTATAAAACACGGGTCTGCCCAATAGCCCAACAAATTGGTTCCATTGCCAGGTGAACTCAGTATCTATTGAAGAGGGATCTATGTCATACCTCGAGGGCTGTGTTCTGGAGACCCTCCTAAAAGAAATTGGTGACTGGGTCGAAGAAACCTATTTGAAGTTTGTAGAGTAAGAAAATAAGGATCCTCGTCGTAGTGCGGACAAATTTTTGCAAAGGTACGTCTTTTCCGATGTTTATGAAATTTTCTTTGGTAGTATACACATAGAATTGCACCAGTGGTTATCCAGGTTGACAGAGAGAAGGACGAACTTCCAAGAAGATCAGTTTCCTCCCTGGACCCCAGCAAGAATTACTATCTTGAAAAGGGTGAACAACGCGATCTCACGAGCTGTTGATTTCTGGGCAGCGCGAACTCTTAAAGCATTTGTGACAGAGTTCGCCATCGACACAAGTACCTCCTTTAGCGAAGCTGAACGACAATTTTTCAAAGGACCAAGGGGTAAGTACTTGAATTTATTTAGTTTGAATATTAAAATTCTATTGGCTGAAAAAGGAATCTTTCTTATAGAATCATATTGTTAGATCTAGTAGTACTAACCTATGGTTGGAAGTGACCGGGACTTCTACGAGCAAAGTGGTTTGCTGCGAAGCGGTAAAAGATACAAGAGAGATCTTGGATCCTATATCCTCAACCATAATACTGAGTCTACCCCTTTAAGTCCAAAAGACTTTGAGTCCGCAGAAAACCCCTCTGTTAGAAACCCTCCCATAACCCCGCAGCAAAGACCTGGTATTCCCGAGAATCTGTCGCAGTCTGAAAGTAACCCTAGCCCGAGTATCCCTGTCGTAGGTCAGTCTACGCCAGCAAGTTGTCCTCCTCCTCCCCCTCCCTCCCCCCCTAGATCCAAGATGGCCCATGTGAATGATGACATCAAATTACCAATCTTTAAAGGCACTGGATCAGAGGATCCGGAACAGTTCTGGTTTTTAAGCGAAGCCATATGGACTGCGAAGAACATTATGGACCAAGATGTAAGAAGAGCGCAGCTGATTACTTCTTTTAGAGACCAAGATTTGACTTGGTTTATGAAGTTTTCTAGCACTCAGAACCCTTTCTTGGCTGACATTAAAGCAGCACTAATCAGAGAATTTAAGAAGCCTAAATCAGAGTCACATTGCATCACTGAATTGAAAGAGATTCAACAACGATGAGGTGAATCAGTGTGGGACTTTGATCAGAGGTTCAAAGTTCTTCTAGATCAAGTGAGCTTTACGATTGGACCAGAACAACATAAGGAATGGTTTATTGTAGAATTATTACCTCACATCAGAACTCCACTCATGCAACAGAAGGTTGCTGATCAGCAAGAGGATTTGGAGATTTCCATGAAGCTTGAAACAGCTCCTATTGGAGATAATTCTGGCATAGTTCAAATACAAGCGCAGCTAGGGGAAATGGATTTAGAGCTTCGTGACATGAAGAAGGGGAAATCCATCCGTGAATATGTGTGGTGTATACGATGTCGGACAGAAGGACATGAAAAAGACCAGTGTTCGGTGTTAAGAAACTATCTGAATACTGGTGCACCAAACCCGCTGAATCCTACTGTTCTATACTGTGAGATCTGTCGAACAACTGGCCAGCATTGAATTGAGGATTGCTATCTATTGCAGAGGTATGTTCAAGTCCCGAAGAACCCTTACTGTAAGTTCTGTAAATCAGTAGGCCATAATGAAGATGAATGTCGCAGCTTTGACCTCATGAGGGAGCGAACCTACGATACTTATAGGGTTCACCCTGATGCAAAAGGCAATGATGGATATGGTTATCGAGGTGGTCGAGGTAGTTTTAGAGGACATGGTCATGGTATGCCTGGAGGAGGTCAAGGCTAGGTTATCTGCTATAACTGCAATCAGGCAGGACATCTAGCTCGAGACTGTCAGAACCCAACCACGACATGTCGGTATTGCAGAGTCGTCAATCATGTCATCGAGCAGTGCCCACAGTTGATAGCTAAAATCCAAGAAAGAAACAGCAAACCTAGTCAGAATGTTCAAATGATTACTGTAGAACAATGATCAGTCCCATCCATTAATGTTGTTACCAGGAGTGGAGCTACGACAAACGTGCAGAGTATGGAGAAACAGCCTGACGAAGCTTGGGTTCACAAGGCCCTAGAGAAGGTTCTAGCATTCGATGTTCGACGAGAAAAAAAAACTTTTCTGGAAGCTAGAAAAGACTCTGCTGATCCAGAAACATCAGTAGCAACCAAGCAGTAGCAGCGACAGCAGTCACAACCCCAGGAAATTTCACAAGGTCAAGTAAGTACTCTGTCATCGTTTCTACAGAGCTGCATCAAGTTTTTAAGGAATCAAAATGCTTTGAATGAATTACAGAAATTTATTCAGTTGTGCAAGCCTCAGCAAAGCTCTGGTAAGGAAAAAATTGTTAGTAGAATTAGAAGGACTGGAAGAGAAATGAGACTGCATGCTCAGGTAGGAGAGTATGACATGAAGGATATCATTTTAGATTTTGGTTCAAAAGTCAATATTTTAACTAAGCAGACATGGGAACAAATGGGAAAACCTACCCTTGATTGGTCCCTTATATAGTTGAGATTATCCAATCAGTAGAGGATTATGCCCCTAGGAAGATTCCCCAGTGTATCAGTGGATATAGATGGAGTTAGTACTGTAGCAGACTTCGAATTCATTGAGATCATTGATGATAGAACCCCTATCCAGCCTTGCTAGGAATTGAGTGGGCAATAAACAATGATGCAGTTATCAATCTTAAAAAGAGACAGATGACTTTTGAAGGGAAGGGTTTGAGAGCCATACTACCTTTGGATCCTTCTCAAGGAGAAAGGTATACAGAGCCAGTCTGAGAGGAAGATCAGGATATTCTAGATCACATCTACAACATCACAGCTAAGGAAGAATATTATGTTGAACCTACTACTGAAGGCATAATGGATTGGCAATGTGATAGCTCTTGCATGTCTGATTCAGACAAAGGTCTAGAGAATTGGCAGAATCAACTATATGAGCTACATGGACATCGGTGCACAAGAATTACCAAGTCTCTCGGATGGCTTAGTGCACAGACAAGAGTTGTGCCTACCTATGATGGCTTGACAGATCTAGGAGAATTTATTGAACAGTTCTCAAAACAAGTGCCAAATTCACAGAAAATGCAGACTCTGGATGCAACATTCAGAGCCACAGCAGCTAGATGGTGGAATGGCCATAAAAAGTATATTCACAGTTGGGAATCTTGTTAGAAATCGCTTCGCCTAAGATTCATGGATCAACCTCAGGAGGTGCAAAGCAGGTTTAATGGGCAGAATAGTCCTCAGGAACATTTGAAGCAGCATTATGAATCATGGGAGCATGTACCTTGTGAAGAATGGGTACATAGGTTTGTGCACACTCTGGATCCTAGCAATAGCCTCTAGATGCAGCATTCAGAGCCATAGCAGCTAGATGGTGGAATGGCCATAAAAGGTATATTCACAGCTAGGAAGCTTGTCAGAAATCTCTTCGCCTAAGATTCATGGATCAACCACAGGAAGTGCGAAGTAGGTTTAATGGGCAGAATAGTCCTCAGGAACATTTGAAGCAGTGTTATGAAGCATGGGAGCATGTACCTCGTGAAGAATGGGTACATAGGTTTGTGCACACTCTGGATTCTAGGATAGATTCGTAAGACGAGGCTTCTCATGAAAAGAAGACATATAATACGAAGAGAAAATTGTAGCCATTAGAAGTGAAGTCACATGATAGGAAGAATCATGTGTGCAAATGAAATAAGGCCTTATACGAGCTCAAAAGACACCCATGGGATAACACATACATGATGAGCTTAATGAAGATCTTAACCTTTTCTACAAGGTTGAAGATGAAATACTATAGAGGATGAAAAGCTCACATATGGGTGTAAGAACGATTTCAAAGATAGAGGATCTTCGTATATAGTGACCCTAGATGGATTCATAGAATATTAGTAGTAGAGGAAGCTACTTGTCACTCCAGTACAAAATGTTTCAGTGCATAGAGTATGGAGGACAGAGGGAGTATGATGCTTCAAAGGGAGTGACTGCAAAAGATCCTGAGGTTTGACATGGTATGACAGGATGGATAGATTACTGATGACTCTAGGATTCACTATGAGTAAAGTGGATTCCAACCTTTGCTTCAAGGTTGAAGGCGAAAGACCAACGATGCTCCTGTTATGTGTCGATGCACTATTTTCTAGGTATGGAGGTGTGGCAGAATGTGGATGGAATATTCCTCGGACGAGGGAAGTATGCAGTAGAGATCCAGAAGAGGTTCAGGATGATGGACTGCAAGGCCATGACCACACCTATGGCATCGAACATGAAGCTATTGAGTGATGCTTCATTAGAGACAGTTGATGCTATGATGTATCGTTAGATGATTGGGTCCTTGATGTACTTGATGAACACGAGACCAGATATTTGCTTTGCTGTGAACACCTTGAGCCAGTTACTCATAGATCTGAGACATGTTCACTTGATTGCTGCAAAGCATATTCTAAGGTACCTGAGGGGTATAGTTGATTATGGGCTCAAGTATGAGGCAAATCAAAAGATTAACCTAGAAGGTTATGTTGATTCAGATTGGGAAAGCAGTGCCATCGATAGGAAGAGCACTTTAGGGTGTTGCTTTAGTATGGGATCAAGTGTGATATCTTGGTTTAGTAGGAAGCAATCCTATGTGGCACTGAGTACAGCTGAAGCAGAGTATGTCGCAACTTGTAGAAGGAGCAAGTCGACATAAGTCAACTTGAACGAAGACCGACTTAGTCGATCAGCCGACTAAGTCGAGAGACCGACTACGTCGGTCGGCTGAGTGAACACAGTAGTTAGCCTGTTAACTAATAGTCGTGTCGGTTCGGTGAACCGACAGGTAGTTATGATTGTAACTATTTTGTAACCTGTATATTAGGCTGTTTAGCCACTCAAGAACGTAGTTCAGTTCTTGGCTTTGTATGATCTATTGAGAATAATATAATCTGTTCATCCTATCAGTTCTTGTCTCTTGTATCTGTGAATATTCTGTGTATTTTGGTATGTATTATTGGTAACCTTATGTGATCTGTGAGATTACAACATTGGTTTCGTTGCCGGTAGTACATAACTGGAATATAGGCTCACATATGATACCAGAGCAGGAGATCAAGGACTGGTGGGAGTGAAAACTTGCTAACTATCTACAAAATTACGCAAGGAGGAACAGATTGACAGTCGCAGAAGCAAAAGCCAGATTTTTCACTGAAACTCGCGAAAAATTTGTCGAATTCGTGCCCCACCTCCTGAAGCAGCTTTTGGATGAGAAAGTTGGACGACACTAAAGAAGCACAGTTACTCCAGAAACTGATCCGAGGAGGACGTACGAATCTCTCGGAGTGGTTCGAAAAGATAGCCGACGACTTCTGCGAGGAACAAGCCGTCGAAGACAGGACTTCTGTGGAAACCGTCCGACAGAAATTTTTCACAGAATTTACTGATCAATTCTTGTGTTCCTTTCCAGTTTTACTGTTCAAGTTTTTAATAGAGAAAGGATTCGGGCACATTGTTGAACCTCGACCTCTATTACTAGACCCACCCTCAAACAGTAATTGGGCGGAGAAGCAAAAGCAGTGGGAAAAATTCATTGCTGAAAGGGAGTGGGAATACTTCCTGAGTAAGTAGACACTATCCGAGCTTTCTAAAAAGCGTCGGGTAGGCTATGGGGGGGTAGCTGGTCGTGTGTCGGACCTAGAGCATAGTGGATACTAGTCGACCAGAGTCGTCGTCGCCAGTAATGCAGAATAGACCGAAGAGGAACTAAAGGCATATTATTGTACTACAGTATGTCGGACATTAAGAGAATCGAAAGGGATGAAAGATAGAAGAAGAGGGAAGCCAGAAGAGAAAGGGCCGCAGAGCTGCAGCAAAACCCTAGGGAGACCAACCATGATGAAGTACCGCCAGAGTCGGGTCATGACCGACGCACAGAAGGCGAAGAAGAAGAAGCGGCGTCCCCTGAAGATGATGAAATGTGGATAGAGTAGCCCGAAGCTCTCCAACTAATTGTTCCCGACGAAGGAGTAACCCTTTCCATAGTAAGTCCGCGTACCAGAATACAAACTATTATTGAAGATGACCTTCGACTAAGAGCTGGTGACATTACGCTCTGGAGCCGACTAGGCGATGAACCATACCCGGGTCGACATCTCGTCATACGTCGACCGATCGAAGGTAATTGGGTGACCTTTCAAACGGCACCCTCCTTTCGTAGTATCCACTTGCTCCTGCCGACACATGAAGGAGCCCCCCCCCTGCCACACACAACTTCAGAAGATACAAAAGAGTCAGACTTGAGCACGCAAAGTGACAGTGGGTCAATAAGAAGACAAATTATCAACAATCCGCTCTTCGACGAGACAGAGTCGACACCCGATGGGAGCACAAGTTCCGTCGACCAAAACCCCATCGTCACCCCGACAGATTCGTCCAACTCAACAACCCCACCTCTTACAACACCAACTCCCCCACACC
>LPNX010950191.1:0-18354 GCA_001517045.1 Pseudotsuga menziesii | reverse complement strand
GATAAGTTATGAGGATAAGCTAGGAATCAAACCCTCAGGCCTGGGCATTTTCTTTAACATAAAAAAAATCATGTTGAGAGTATATCTAGAATGATATTTGCCATGTGATAGCTCCCCTGTATGGCCAAAATGAACATTATGGCGCAGAATTCTGCTAAAACTTATGAAGTATTCAATTTCAAGCAACTTGTCTCTGCCCAATTCAGGACTCCATGGCAAAGCACCAGCTTCCTTAACATCAATATCTGATAGAGTGATCCAGCCAAGTACAAAACAATATCTTTCAAGTATAAGCTCATGCACTTGGGAAGCTTCCCTATTCTGCCACACTTCCAAAATGCGACAAACAACAGAATAGAGATCAGACCAATTTAAACCCAGATCTTGAAGAACTTTGTGTTCTACAATACCCCAGTTATGAACCCCACTAACGTCAATTAGTTGCTGAAAGAGATCAGCCATTCCATTCCAACTGTCTCTGCTGTATGACATGGAGACACAGACGATGGTGATGACAATAATAAAAATCAAGCAAAAAGTAAAAATGGCCAAGCTTTGATACCCAAATGAACAACTCTGTACCTGCTGGAATTGTTCCATTGAAATTGGATTCTCATGAAGCAAGATACTCTGTAATGATGTGCAGTCTTTGAGCAAATTTTGAGGAAGCTGTATAGTAGATGAACAATTTCATAAGAATTTCTCAACAAGATGTTGAATAGTTTAATAGCACTGTCATCAGGTTCCAAAATGATGTATCTTGAAGAGGAATTGTGCATGAGATCGTAGTACTGTGCTCTATCTGGGTTATAATTTAATGAATAGAACTCAGAAACAGACATAAAAGGAATTAGATTCTTTAAATTTTAACAATACTCATGCCTAGGGACTTGGGTATATCATATATGTTAAATTCAATTTTTTTGAAGATTCAATAGCAAAGGCATAAGACAAAAGGGCAGCAGTAGTAAGTAGATGCATATTACAAGAAATGGTGAAGACGGATGACCCTATGAGAAACTGTTTTTCTGGAAATTTGAATTGTTAATGATTTAACATAGTTATTATTACTACTTTTTTTTTTGGGTAAATCATAGAGACCACCGGAACATTACATTATAAGACCTGCAAAAATAATAGCTTGTTCCTAGCCGTATACATGGCATAGCTTGTTATTATTACATGGCATAGCTTGTTATTAAATACTATGTGCATTTCATATTAATTTAATGGATTTTCAGTTCGCACAGGGTAGTGGTGTATTGAATTTGGTGTCATTGTTTTATGTGCAGGAAAGGTATTTCCTCTTCAGCACTACCGTACAAGAGGACTCCCCCAAGTTGGCTAAAGATTTCCTCTCAAGATGTAAGTTGCAGATGCTATTTTAAAGTTTTCTGTTTGTGTTTTGATGATTTTTGCATGTGGTTTTGCCTACTAGGTGATGCTACTAATGTAATATTAAATTTTAGAATATTTGTGATGCTACTGCTGTTTTATGGTAATATTAGATCTTCACATATTGGTGATGCTACTATTGTATATGGTAATGTTAAATCCTAGCATATCGGTGATGCTACTATATTGTAATATTAAACCTTAGCAGACTGGTTATGATTTTCTTTAGATGTTTTTGTATGAATCTTATTCATTGTGGCTTGACTATTCTGAATCTTCCTTGATTTTCGCTGCCAAGTTTAGTGATTTCTCCAATAAATTAATAATGCATATCTCTAGCGTGGCATTTGAAGGCATTGTACCTATAACTTCCCATATTGTATTTTTTATCTGCATGTTAGTCTAGTGAGTGATGGATATTTTATCCAGTAATCGGTTCATCATTGCTACATCCTCATTGCTAATGCTATCTTGGATATTTTGCTTTCCCAGGTTGAAGATAGTATCTGTAAGTTCGCGAAGAAGGGTTTGACCCCCTCACAAATTGGTGTAATCCTTCGTGACTCCCATGGAATTGCACAGGTGAAGAGTGTCACTGGCAGTAAAGTCTTGCGAATACTGAAGGCTCATGGTGTGTGCTTCAATATTTGGTTTACCACAATGATAGTGGGATTTTTTATTTCTTTCTCTTGGCTTGTAACTTAGAGCTTTTATATTGTATTGTAATTTACGGAATTTCAAAGTTTTTAGAAGCTATTCTAAGAGTTTGGGATCCTTGTAGGCCTTGCACCAGAAATACCTGAGGATCTGTACCATCTTATTAAGAAGGCAGTTGCTGTCAGGAAGCATCTTGAGAGGAACTGAAAGGATAAAGATTCTAAGTTCCAATTGATTTTAGTGGAGAGTAGAGTCCATCGGTTAGCTAGATACTACAAGAGGGTCAAGAAGCTGCCCCCTGTCTGGAAATAGTATGACATTTTTATTCCCTTTGATTTCTTTCATGTCCATCTTAAGCACATGACATATTCATGAAATAATTGCATTCTTTTGTAATTGCCATGCCTAAGTGATCATTTATTAGGATATGCGGGAGTGTACAAAAATTAGGATGGTGGGAAGTTTGTGATTTGTATTTTATCGTTTTGGCAATAAATATATGCTTTTTGTTTTGTGCAAATTTTTGGTCATCGTTAATCATACTCAACTGTTAGAAGCTTATATATAAACAGTATCCCAAACGACAACTACATGAATTTTCAATGTTTGTATGTTTAATATGTAAATTGTTACTAGTGTTTAACCATGAAATAATTGAATGACTTGCATGTCAAAGGGAGCAATGTGAATTTTTGTGGCTTCTTAGGGAATTATATTTATGTCAATAAAGAAATTAGACATCACTGTCATGTATGAATGCTGATACCATAGATAACTCCATTAGTTTATTTAATTGAAAGGTTATTCTTTCCTTTGTATATACTGATTCTTTCCAGCATTAGCTGTTAATTAGTCTTGTATGGACTTATATGGTATCATTTGCTATGTGATTGCAGTGAATCTGCCACCGCCAGCACTCTTGTGGCATAAGATTCTAATTATCACTGGGAACAATTGTGGAGATATTCTTATGTGGGGTATTGCAAGAGCCACCCATTGTTGCTGCAGCAGCTGATTCGACTTTTATAGAACTGCATCAATTATTCTCACCATATTTTAATGTTCTATGTTTTGAGTCTTGACAATTCGGGAGTATTGAATGTTAAGAGCCATGGGAAAGAATATTACTAGGTGTATGGATGGAATTCTAGCCGGCATCCTCAAAAAAGCTCCCAACATTTTAGATTCCATCCATGTAATGAAGCTTAAATCTCAAGGAGATTTATTTGTATTGTTGAGAATGCCCAGTTAAGAGATTTAGAACAAGGACAGTGGGTTCATGGTTACATGGTTAAAAGTGGATTTCAGGCTGATGTTTTTGTTGAGACTGCCCTTGTAGACATGTATGCCAAATGTGGGTGTATAGGCATTCAACCTGACTGTTTTTATGCTGCCCCCCTGTAAGAGTTCTTTTTTGTCGTAGTAAGCTTCAATTCACCTGATATTTAAAGCTGGCAACATATGCTTGAGTTCGTATTTTTCATGCTGATATACTTTTTGTCTGAAATTCTCTCTTATAGTAGGGACTGTTTCGATGCAATGTATGGATGCAAGATGGTCAGTTATGTATGCAAAAAAGCTATTTTGTATAAATATTTCTTCGATTATAGCAAAATCCAAAGATATATCAAACCATTATTTTGTGACTGTTACTGTAAGTCTATTATTTTCTCTGAAGTTTTCTTCTTAAATAAACGCAGGCATTAT
Source organism: Pseudotsuga menziesii (assembly GCA_001517045.1). Taxonomy (NCBI): domain Eukaryota; kingdom Viridiplantae; phylum Streptophyta; class Pinopsida; order Pinales; family Pinaceae; genus Pseudotsuga; species Pseudotsuga menziesii. Next base: position 14,595 of record LPNX010950191.1, on the reverse strand, counting down.
TTTCAATTGCCAATTATTGCTTCATTTGTCCAAATCTTGGAGCCCAACATGGTATGGTAGAAATTGTATTTGCTTCAAATTTAAGCTAAAACATTCGCAAACTAGGAGGCAATTTTTGTGTCTTGGTTGCACATTTTAGATGCTAAAGGCACGTTGCATTATAAATGGTGTTCAAGATGTAGTTTGTACTATTAAGGCACTAGATAATGAGAAAGCCAGTTGTCATGCATGACATTTTTAGGAGTTATAGCTTCCCCCAGTATGGCCATTTACTGTGTGAGCTGGCTTTCAATCTTTTCTTTTTAAGACCACACTGACTTCATATTCTCTGCCAAATATGGAATGCGGATCTCCAGATCAATGAAGAAGAAAAAATCACAGGAACTTTGCCTAGTCTGCCCGTCGCAATTACTGGGGTTTGCATTTTTTTTTTTTAAACTTATACAAAGCGTGGATATAGCGACGGCAAGGCGTGGATATAGCGACGGCAAGGCATGGATACAGCGATGGCAATGCGTGGATACAGCGACGGCAAGGCGTGGATACAGCGACAGAAATGCGTGGATATAGCGATGGAAAGGCGTGGATACAGCGACGGCCAGGCGTGGATACAGAGACGGAAAGGCGTGGATATAGCGACGGATTAGACATCTAACGAAATATAGAACATTGTCGCTCTTGCAACGCAAATTAGGTGTCGTCTCTATTGCGACGAAATTGTTTCCACGGAAAAAAAAACACTTAGACGTGGCAATATCCACGCTTTTCCATGGATATTGCCACGTTTTGCCGTGGCAAAATTGATCACTTGTACTAGTGTAATTTTTTTTGGGGGTTGCTAAGCCTAGGAAAAATTTATTTCAAATTTTTTCCACCCCCCATGGCCAAGATATGATTTTTCAAATTTATTTTTAATTTTTCCTAAGTCAAAATTGAAAAAATTTAAAAATTAAATTGAAAAAATAAATCTAAGGTGAAATATATATTTTTCTTAAGTCTAAAGGTTAGATATCTATTTTGGAGCAAAGGGCTAAATTCAAAGCCAAGTTTAGAAAACATATAAGTGGTTTGAACCCTCACTAAAGATGGCGCATGCATAAAAAGGACCCCATAAGAGGAGGCGCTACCATAAAGGGAGGCGTCACATGGAATAGAGGGGGCACTACACTTGGAGGAGGGCGCTACATTTAGAGGAGGCGCCTAAGTTGGGCCCACATTTTAACCACAAAGGGCAATCTAAGGGGGCGCCTTGGTCAAAACCCTAGATCCAAGGGTGTAGATTGGTTAAGACATGGATTAAGCACTAAAGCCATGGATTAAAGAGGCACCTAAGCTATTTGATTGGTTGAGAGGGGTGCAAAGTCAAATACCCTAGATCTAGTGGTGGAGATCTAATCTAGATCTAGATCTAATCTGGGCCATTGATCTTCAAGGGGTTGGGGTTGCTCCTCAACTATATAATGAGGGTCTCACTCCCTCATTTGATAACTTCTCTCATGCTATTGTTATGCTGCAAAAATATTTCCTCACCTCTCTTCTCTTCTTCAACATTTTGCCCTAGCTATTTTGCTCAAGCCCTAGAGGCTTTCTTGTATTCAAATCTTGCCCTAGTTGGGCCATAATCAAGGAAATACTTTGGAGGGATATTGTGCCGTCATTCTACATTTTCATGGTCCATTGTTGAGGTAACTTGTATCTTATTTAGTTTTGCATATTTGTATTTGTCTAGTTAGATCTCCACAAAGTATTATGTGGAGAGATTAGAGAGTAGAAGTATTTTTACCCTCTTTTGTGAGTTGTTTAGCAAATTTCTTCAAAGTATTTTGTAGAGATTGTTAGGCATTCATCACTAGGCTTACATTTTCTTGCAGATCTAACATTTGTTTACAGGTTTTCCAAGCCAAGGACATCTCTCCAAGGGTTTCTTTTCAAATCTGCATTTTCGTCCATATTTCTTTCTCTCTCCTAAAACTTTTATTCATTGTATAGTGAATATAACCCTTGTTTTAGGGCTTTCATCCATTATAGATTAGTATAGAGTTTTAAATCTGCCGTTAATACATCATTTAGATGCCCAAAAGTTCATTTTCTGAATGCTAAAATTTCATTTTTTCAAAAAAATCAAGTTCAGATTTTTTCAATAAATTTTTTGGGTTTTGTACTAATCTGTGCTAACTTTCTGATTTAGTTTTCTGCAGTAAATTCCAGCAAGTTTAGTTGCTGGTTTTTTGCAAGTTTATGCACAGAAGAAGGGGTTATGCTGCCCAAAATTGCTTAAAAAATCCCTAGAAAAGTTTGGTCCAAAAGAGGCCCAAAAACCACATTTCTTCTCTTCTCTTCTACAAGATTGTAAACCCCAAAAGAGAATTTCTCTTGGGGTATTCTCCAAAGCTTTAAAAACTACTGTAAATCTGTATATGAGTAGTGTAGAGATAGCCTAGAAACTAGTTGCTTAGATTTACTTTTATGCAAGTTTTATTTCTGTTTACCCACCTTCCCTTAAGGGATTGAAGTGAGGTTAAGTTAAGCATTTTTTTATTTCTGTTTACCCACCATCTCTGTTACAGACCACCATCTCTGTAACAGATATTGTTGTGTGGTTAGGGCATTGTTTTAGCTAAGTGCATTTTTCTTTTAAGTTTTTGTTCAAAGTAGTTAAATTTAAATTTTATTTTCTGTTAAAGGGGTAACCATACAACCCACTGATCCAGTGTATCCTCTGTCCCACTTGTCATCTCCCTTTAGGGACTTCAAGTTGGGTATGAAAAGCAGGAGAAGTGGGGGCTTAGCTTAATTAGAATAACATTCTTTTTTCTGCTACAATCCTTCACACTTGCTTTTCAGTCCAAGATCAAGTACCAGCACCTCCCACAAGGGATACCGCTTGGTTGATCTTGTTGATAGTATAAAATTAACCTTGTATGCTAATCATCAAGACTTAAAATTTACCCCTAAAATTAACCAACAACAATTTCACTACCCCTGTTCCTCTACTCGGTTATCACCCTTCGAGGTACTCACGAGATACGACAGGGGGTAGAGGAGTTTTAGTTTAATAGGCATCCATCTTGTTATTTTTCCAGTTGATTAAAAACAGTGACCTTGGAAGCTACTTGGGGTAGAAGACCGTGGGGGGTCTCTAGGCGTTTTACATCCTCCTTGTTCAGCACCGGGGCATTGGGGTTTGACCTGGGAGCTACAAGTGGACTTGTTTCCACTGTTTTGAGCGCACTAGCATTCCTTCTTTGACTTGAGAAATACTAGATTGGGGTAGTCACACCACCGGTTCAAAAACTAAAACTTCAAGAGGAAAAACCTTAATAAAATCTACCTAAAATAAACCAAGAGACATTGCAAAACCGGTTCTATAACATTTTTTCATTTCAGCAGCATTTCACTCCAATATTGCACTTATTTCCTTTCAGTTGTTTTATAACTTGTGGGTATTAATCAACTGGTTTACCATTTTCTGCTATTTATCTGAGCATTGTTAGCATCAAGTTCATTCATAATATTACTGCTCAACTGTTTAATACTGTTCATATTGCGCAACTGTGATTATATCATTTCCCGTTTATCTTGATAATGTAGTTCATAAGTCTTTCATAACTGTGTATATTGTTTATAGTTTGTTTTCATCTCATTGTTAGATAACTTAAACTGTGGGATAATTAACTTAGACTGCGTCCATTGAAAGTTGCATTCTCTGACTCCATTATTTAGGCACTGGTTATATTAAAAGGATTGACTATCATTGAAATATTGCATCTTGCATTGGTTTGACTGTCATCTCTCAAAACCTTAGCCTCACACCTTAATAAGATCCCTTTAAATTGTAATTAATTAATAAATCTGGAACTTAGTCTTCCGTAGGGACTTCCCCCCTTGGCTCTGTTGGGATATTGCCTAAACGGAGGAGTTGTGGACTGTGGTGACAGTGGTCCCCAGCTCTCGCTTGCCCCCAAGGACACACATAGCAGGTTGTGAATTTCCTGTTCCTTAAAGTGTGAATTAGGAGGCAACACCTTCCATTGGTGAGGTCATTAAAGAGCCTTTAAAAGAGCAACTCCATAGTCATTGCCTAAATGATGATAATTTGAGTTAGTATCCAACCTATCCGAATCTGGATTCAGACCTTGATCATATCACTGCAGAAGAAGAAAAGGTTGAAATTAATAAAACTTCCATTGAAGAGCAATCATGTGGTCATATTGTAGTTGAAGACCAAGTTTGTGAGGATAGAAATGAACATAGTGATGTTTTTCCTTATCAAATGAATGATGATGATCATTTATCATCAGTTGAATGTAATGAACAATCTCAAGAAGAACAAGCACATGATGATGATATACTAGTGAGTGAGCTTGACCTAGAACCTTCTTTGTCACATCTGTCGAACTAGAATCTGTGTCCAAATAATCATCAAGAGCCTCCAAGGAATGATTCTTGTAATGCTGGTACTATTCCCCGTCATACTTTTGATCAAGGTGATTTGGTAGAGGAGATTAATCATAGTGATTCTAGTTCTTGGGAGGTTAGTTTCAATCTTGCCAATTTCTCTAGAAAATGTCCCATATCACATGCAAGATTGGTGTTAAAACCTTTAGGTGATACAAATCAAGTTTTAATTTGTCAATCCACCCTCCCATCCCATCTTTTGAAGTCCTATATGGTATCATGCGGTACAGAGTCTCGAATGTGCTAAATGGTCAATGGTAAAACATTTTATCTCCTTTCATCCTTGGTGCATTGTTGCCGTCTAATTCACACTTTAAGGAACAGGAAAGTCACAACCTGCTATGTGTGTTCTTGGGGGCAAGCGAGAGCTGGGGACCACTGTCACCACAGTCCACAACTCCTCCGTTTAGGCAAGATCCCAACAGAGCCAAGGGGGGAAGTCCCTACGGAAGACTAAGTTCCAGATTTATTAATTATTTACAAATTAATTAAAGGGATCTTTTATTAAGATTGTGAGGCTAAGACTTTATATTATCTAAGGAATGACAAGCATCATGCAAATGCAAAGATTTCCTTTTAATGACAAGCAGACCTTGAGATAAATGAAGACTAGTGCCTATTAACAAATGGAGTCTAAGGATAAATTACAACTTTACCAATTTACAAATGAAATTGAAATCTAAGTTAATTAACCCACAGTTTAGGTGTTATCCCAATCAAACCAGGTTACAATATGGACAAATGAATACAATGAACAATATAAACAATAATAAATGAGCAGTTAAGCAGTATTAACAATATCCACAGTTGTAACATATGTTATGAACAGATTGAATAAATGGAACAATTATTAAGCTTTTATCCAAAAAGCGTTGAAATGAAATGAATCAATTGTGTTACACAAGATCTACAGATTACTAAACAATATGATTACTTAATCAGATGAATTAAAGATGCCACCACAAGAGTTTGCGAAACTGAAAGGAAGTACTTGTAACTGAAAAGTGTAAAGCTTGCAGTGAAATAAAATGTGAAAGTGCTTGCAGCAAAAACCTTGAACAGCAAGGCAAAGATAAATAACAGTGACCTGTGTTTGTAGGACGTTTTGCAATGTCTCTTGTAAATTTTAATGAATTTTATTAGAGTTGAAATCTTTGATTAAGTTTTAGATCCGGTGGTGTGACTACCCCAATCTAGTATTTCTCAAGTCAAAGAAGGAATGCTGGTGCGCTCAAAACAGTGGAAACAAGTCCACCTGTAGCTCCCAGGTCAAACCCCAATGCCCCGGTGCTCAACAAGGAGGACGTAGAATGCCTAGAGACCCCCCACGGTCTTCTACCCCAAGTAGCTTCCGAGGTCACTATTTTTAATCAACAGGAAAAACAGCTAGATGGATGCCTATTAAACTAAAACTCCACTATCTTCTGTCGTATTTCGCGAGTACCCCGAAGGGTGATAACCGAGTAGAGAAATAGGGGCTAGTGAAATTGTTGTTGGTTAATTTTAGGGGGTAAATTTTAATCTTGGTGATTAGCATGCAAGGTTAATTTTAAACTATCTACAAGATCAACCAAGCGGTATCCCTTATGGGAGGTGCTGGTACTTGATTTTGGACTGAAAAATAAAGAATGAGGGTTTGTAGCAGAAAAAAGAGTGTTGTTTTAATTAAACTAAGCCCCTACTTTTCCTGCTTTTCATGCCCAACTTGAAGTCCCTAAAGGGAGATGACAAGTGGACAGAGGATACACCGGATCAGTGGGTTCTATGGTTACTCTTTTAACAGAAATAAAAATCAAATGCAATTAGCTAAAACAAAATTCTAACCACACAACAATCTCTGTAACAGAGATGGTGGTCTGTCACAGAGATTGGTGGGTAAACAGAAATAAAAATGACTAAACTAACCTCACTTCAATCCCTTAAGGGAAGGTGGGTAAACAGAAATAAACTTGCATAAAAGTAGATCTAAGCACCTAGTTATCTATGCTACCTCTACACTACTCATACACAGATTTACAAAGCTTTTAGAGCTACTCATATACAGATTTACAAAGCTTTTAGAGAATACCCCAAAGAGAACTTCTCTTTTGGGGTTTACAATCTTTTAGAAGAGAAGAGAAGAAATGTGGTTTTGGGCCTCTTTTGGACCAATCTTTTCTGGGGCTTTTTTAAGCAAATTTGGGCAGCATAACCCCCTCTTCTGTGCATAAACCTGCAAAAAACCAGCAACTTTACTTGTTGGAATTTACTGCAGAAAACTAAATCAGAAAGTTAGCACAGAAAAAATAAAAAAACCAGAAATTTTATTAAAAAAATCTGAACATGAATTTTTGAAAAATGAAATTTTAGCATTCAGAAAATGAACTTTTGGGCATCTAAATGATGTATTAACAGCAGATTTATAATCCTATACTAATCTATAATGGAAAAAAGCCCTAAAATGAGGGTTATATTCACTATACAGTGAATAAAACCCAGTTTTAGGAGGGATAAAGAAATATGGACGAAAATGCAAATTTGAAGAAAAGAAACCCTTGGAGGATGTCCTTGGCTTGGAAAACCTGTAAATAAACTTATGAGAGAGCTGCAAAATGTAAGCAAAGAGGTGAGCACCTAATAAATCTACCAAAATACTTTGATAAATCTTATTAAAAACTCACAAATGGAAGCAGAAATACTTCTACTTACAAATCCCTCCACAAAATACTTTGTGGAGAGCTATCTAAGCTAATACAAATGCAAATCAAATAAGTACATATGCAAGTTACCTCACCAAAAGATGCATGAAATGTAGAATGACAGCACAATATCCCTCCAAAGTATTTCCTTAATTATGGCCCAACTAGGGCAAGATTTGAATACAAGAGAGCCTCTAGGGCTTGAGCAAAATAGCTAGGGCACAATGTAGAAGAGAAGAGAGGAAATATTTCTGCAGCATAACAATAGCATGAGAAAAGTTGTTCAAATGAGGGAGTGAGACCCTCATTATATAGTTGGGGAGCAACCCCAACCCCTTGAAGATCAATGGCCAAGATTAGATCTCCACCACTAGATCTAGGTATTTGACTTTGCACCCTCCTCAATCCATGGCTTGAAGGCTTGATCCATGCCTCAGCCATTCTACACCCTTAGATCTAGGGTTTTGACCAAGGTGCCCCCTTGAGATGACTTTGTGGTTTATTTGTGGGCCCCCCCAAGCTAGGCGCCATCTTTAGAGGCTTTCTTAGGGCTAGGCGACATCTTTGGAGGATTCCTTCACTTTAGCGACCCACTAAAAATGGCTAGTCGCCCCCTTTTAATGTGACGCCTCCCCTTTGGCTAGCGCCTCCTCTTTCATGCGACGCCCCCTTTGTATGGTGGCGCCTTCACCAAGTGTAGCGCCCTTTCACATGCATGCGCCCCACTAAAATAGGGGGTTTTTACCTTTGCGCCACATTTGGAGATGCTTTCCACACTAGCGCCCACCTTAATGTAGAGTGGTTTGGACCACAAGTATTTACCCTTTTGACTTAGGATAAAACTCAAAATTTCACTTTCATTTAATTTTTAAAATTTAATTTAAAATTTCCCATTTTTACTTAAGAAAAATTAAAAATAAATTTCAAAAATTAATATCTTGGCCATGGGGGGGTGGAAAAATTTGAAATAAGTTTTCCTAGGCTTAGCAACCCCCAAACAAAATTACCATGGCATTATTTGATTTTTTACTTCAAAATCAAATAATATAATTTTTTGACTTAGGGAAATTAATTAATTCCCTAGGGGAGATAGACCCCTCCTGACCAAAATTGGTCTATCTCTTCAACCGCCTGTCAGAATGACATGGGACTCGAAGCAGTGGCTTAGGGGGTTTCATAGCAATTTACCTTGCATTCATAGCCCCTATTACAAAGTTTCAGTGCTTGAGCAATTACATTATTACATCAAAACTGAGTTAATTAACCACCAAGGGGTGAAATTAATTAACTAGAAAAAATAAAAATACAACAACATAACGAAACTCCGCAAGACTCTTAAAAATGTCTAGCATGGTCATGAATAACATTTTGATCCCTTAGCCACCCCATGGGCTTGATCGTTAGAATGCCCGTCACCACTTTGGAGAATTTTGAGTGAAAAACCTAACCAATTAAAATTGCTTAAAGAACAAGATTAATTGGAAGGAGAAAAAACACTCGATGAGGGGACTTCCCTAACAACCAGTTCCATGGTGTGGAATCCATATCATATGACCCATACTAGCACATAGAATTACATTAATTTTCCCACGCAGGGGAGTGGACATTTCGTTTTACAAAGGAGCAATTGCCCTGCAGAAGTGAAAAATCCTCAGATTTTTCCAAGGTACAAATTTGTACAATTATGTACATCTTCATGTATATGAAGTTGCCACCTAGTTGAAATAGGTGGGCAACATTTGGCTCCAACTAGGGGACATGTGTTCGATCATCGGAGAGCATATGAGAACTCCAGAATCCTGCAACCACAAATTTCTCACCAATAACCAACATAAGTCCTTAAGCAAAGACCAATAAATAAACAATAAACAATATAAATGAAATTGCTATACATAATGAAATAGACATACAATTATTCACATCTATACGCATAATGAATAAACCAATGAAATAATACAAAACTTTAAAGAAATGCAAGGGAAAAGGGTTAGAGATACGTTACAGAAGGGTGTCCCTTTGGACACCACGTTGACCCTATGTGTAATAAAACTTGAGCTGTTGACCATTCCTTGGAATGTTCAATGGCTCACCATCCAAGTGACTCAGGTTGAAATAATTTGGACCTGCAACTGATCTGATCACATAAGGGCCTAACGATAGGCTGTCAAATTTCCCATGCTTCCCTGGCTTTTCTCTGCCTTTGTCCCATAGGACAACTGTATCCCCCACTTTGAAGTCTCTCTGTCTAGCTGACTTGTCAAAGGCTCTCTTTGTCTTTACTTGACTTTTGAAGTTCTGATCATAAGCTTTTCTTTTTATTTCATCCAACTCCACTAACTGATTTACTTTGTTTTGAAGTGCAGACTCTTCTATGTCAAACTCTCGGAGCAACTGATACACTGGCAAGGTAAGGTGAACTGGTAGCTGTGCTTCTACACCATATACCAACTCAAAAGGACTCTTGCCTGTAGATGCTTTCTTTGTTATTCTATCAGCCCATAAAGCATGTTTTATTTTACTGTCCCAAGACCTTTTGTTTTCCCCAACAATTTTCTTGACTACGGTCATTAGGTTTTTGTTACTAGATTCTGCTTGACCATTTCCTTGAGGATAATAATCTGATGCATGAGATAAAACTATGCCATACTTTAAACAAAATGCAGACATTTCTGCTGAACAAAAGGCCTTAGCATTATCTGTTACTATCTTTTAAGGCACTCCAAATCTTGTTATTATCCTATCTTCAAGAAAATCCATGATTACTTTCTCATTTGCTGATTTAGTGGGAATGGCCTCTACCCATTTAGTAAAGTAATCTGTAGCTGTTATAATCCAGGAAAAACCATTACTTGAATTATCCTTAAACTTCCCTATAAAGTCTAAACCCCACTACTGAAAAGGTGCTTCTACAACAACTGGCTGAAGGGGAAGGGCAGCTAACTTTTGTTTTCTAGTGAACAATTGACAAGGCTCACATTTCCTTACAAACTGATGCACATCTGAAAAGATGGCAGGCCAATAATATCCAGCTCTAAGAATCTTATGGGTGGTGGTTCTAGCAGCAAAATGACCACCACAAAAACCATTATGAAAGTCATCCATTAGTTTTTTAGATTCATTCTCGTCCACACATCTAAGGATAATCCCATCTGGATTCCTCCATCCTAAACCATCTTTAATTAAGATATACTTGGATGCTTTGAGCCTTAAGGCTCTTCTCTTATGACCAACAAGGTGACTTGGGCAAGTCAAGTTTTTAAGATAAAAAATAATATCAGAATACCATTCAACTTGCTCAAGCTTTAACAAATTTGGGGATGAATCTGGAATATCAATCTCACAAACCATATTCTGATCAACCAAACCTAAAGCCTTCTCATTACTTTCTGTCAACATCTTAGCTAATCCTTGTCCTTTGATTAATTTAGTGGGCCTGATTTCTAAATCATATTCCTGAATTTTAGCAACCCATCTACTTCCTGGACCTAGGCCTTCTTCTTGAGTTAACACATCTTTAATTGTTGTCCTAGGAACATATCCAATTACTTTGGCATACCCTATGAAAATCCTGAAATTCTTAAGAAATTTTACCAAGGCATAAGCCTGTTTTTCTATTATATGGTACTTTAATTCTGAATCTCTTAATATTTTGCTCATGTATGCTATGGGTTGTTCTTGACCTTGGTCATTTTTCTGTAATAAAACACCAGCAATGGTGTCTTCAGATGCAAAGGAGAAAAGATAGAATTCTTTAGTGTAATCTGGACTGACTAATACGGGAGCTTGGCCACATGCATCTTTTATTTGTTGGAAAGCTCTTTTTCCTGTTTCATCCCATTGAAACTTGACATCATTTCTAAGCAACTTATTCAAAGGCTTAGTTACCTCTGCTAGATTAGGAATAAATCTCCTAAGGAAATTAATTGTACCAAAGAAGGATTGGAGGCCTTTCTTTGTATTAGGCAAGGGGAGTTTAGCAATGGCTGCAACCCTTTCTAGATCTATTTTGACACCTTCTTTGCAAATTATGTGACCAAGTAATTTCCTTTCAGTAACCCCAAAAATTGACTTGGCTGGATTTAAAGAGATCCCAAATTCTCTGCATCTTTCAAAAACCTGTTTTAAATGCCCTATGTGACTTTTCCCATCCTTAGAAAAAATCGTTAGATCATCCTGATAAATTTCAATAATTTTTCCAATTAAACCTCTGAAAGCATAGTCCATTGCTCTTTGAAAGGTAGCTCCAGCATTAGATAAACCAAAAGGCATTCTTATATATTCAAAGGTTCCCCAAGGAGTTGTAAAAGTTGTTTTGTGCCTATCTTCTTCTCTAACTCTGACTTAGTTATAATTAGAAAAACCATCAAGCATTGAAATCATACCAGATCCTGTTACTCTTTACAATAAAGTTTCCATTTTAGGGAGGAGATAATTATCTTTTTTGCACACAATATTCAAATTCCTGAAGTCCACACATAACCTGATTAGACCATTCTTCTTTCTAACCACCACTAAATTGGAGCACCAAGCAGAATGTCTAGTGTGGGCTATTATTCCAGCTTTCAACATCTTTTGAAGTTCTTGTTGTACTAAGGGGGCCAACTTAGGATTTATTTGCCTAAGTTTCTGTCTAAATGGTTTGGCTTCTTCTTTAAGTGGAATAGTGTGCTGAATCACATCTTCCCTATAGACTTTAAGCTCGTCATATGTGAAGGCCAAAACATCCCTATATTCCCTTAGTAAATTAATAATTTGTTCTCTTTCATCTTTGGGTGTTGATTTCCCAATTTTAACCATCCTAGGTTCTTCTTTTGCGCCTATGTTTACCTCTATGTAATCACTTGGCTTTGTACCTGATTCTTCCTTAGGTTTACGGCCATGTTCTCTATCAAATGCCCTTTCTAAAGACACAACTTTGCTAGGGGCTGGATGAAGCTTTTGACTTTCTTCTGCATAATAACAACCTTCTTCCTCTTCACTAATGTGAAAGTCAGCAATTTCTCCTATATTACTCAAAAACTTAATCACTTGTTTATCATCATCAAAGACCTGCCAATTATCTACATTATCTGGAACTGAAGGCCTGAAGATAACTTCCATTTTAACTTCTTCATCTACTAACTCTGGTGGTCTCTGAAAGGTGGAAGCAGCAACTGCAAGTCTATCTGCTTTAGCATTAAATTCTCTAGGAATTGCAATAAATTCTATGTGATCAAAGCATGGAACCAGATCCAAAATTGCATCCCTATATCTTCTTAACCTTTCTGATTTGCAAGCAAATTGTTTATTAACCTGTGAAATGATCAAATCTGAATCACCTTTGACCTCTAACCTCTTGATACCCTTATCTTTACACACCTCTAAACCAAGGATCAAGGCCTCATACTCGGCCACATTGTTGGTGGCATTAAATTCTAGTCTATAAGAAAAATTGAATTTCTTATGAGACGGGGATTCAATGACTATGCCTGCACCTTTACCAGTTCTAGAGAAGGCCCCATCAAAGTGCATATGCCAAATTTGATTAACTCTTTCATCTTCATTTGATTCTTCAATAGGTCCCAAAGAGTTAGCCAAAATTGCATAATTTCCCAAGTCATAAGTTTTATACTTTAATTCATTGCTTGGATTTCTTGGGTCTTCTACATGGTGTCTCATTTCCAACTCTCGATTCAATCTAACAAAGTTCCCTTCAGGAGTTGGAATGGTGGCATAAGTCAACTCCATTTGAATATTTCCTCCTAAGTCTGCTCCAGTTTTTCTTGAGAGTAACACACCCCAAGCATCTGGGACATCTATCACTACTATGTCCATTTCTATTTGGATGTCTGGAAAAGCTGCTAAGTGTACTTGTAAGCCTTTAATTAAACCACACACTTCAATCATCTTACTATCCATTGCACAAATGTTATGATAAGGCCTTGAGATCCTTAGATTTAATTGTTCCATAACTTTTTTAGTCATCACATTTGAGCTAGCCCCTGAATCTAACATGCAGTTGTGTAGAATATGATTGTTTACTAACAACAAGAGGAAGAATGGCTGGTTCTTTTCGTTTCCTTTGTCCATACTCTGAAGAATGACAGGTGCATCATGGTAGGCTATGGCTTTGTCAACATTATTCTGATAAGGTTCTTCTATAGCCTTGAGTAATTTTCCCTTTTGAGAAGGGATCTTCATGATTTCTGCTACAGGAACCAACATCTTAGCATTATTTAACCAACCTCCTAGATCAATGTTTAATTGTGTATTAGGAGCAATTGAAATAGGAGGGGGAGGAGGTACCTTAGGAACATTGGTTGGAGTTCTTTCTTGACTTTGATTCTTCTTACCATTTCTTTGGTAAGTCACTCCTCTATACCTAGAGAAATCTGACACTTGCTGCTCACTAGGCTTAGGGCCAAAAGCTGCTTCTGCTACTTCATTTATTGATTCAACACTTTGACTATTCTCAACTAGATCCATCCATTCATGAATGCCAATGTTATACTTCTGCCCACACATGTTTACTTGTTCATTCTCTGTTTTTTCATTCATTTTATCATTTATGATTTGCAAAAAGACTTGACAAGTGTTTTCTTCATGAAAATCCCCACAAGGCCTACAATATGGAATAGCTTGATGGTCAACCACATTGGTAGACTCTAGAGGATTAGGCGGCCTTTGATCTTGAGTTGGGGGCCGTCTTTGGTTTTGCCACCTATCATTTGGCTTGTTTGGATAGAAATTATTTCCTCTATTTCTTTCCAAGGAAACTACCTTGTTTTGTAATGCTGTCTGGTTTGCCTGCATGGCAGCTATCTGATTAGCATGATTCAATTCCATTTGTTTAATCAATTGGGTGAGCTTATCTATGGAGTCACCTTGAGGTTCCTGGTTTTCAAACTTAACCTTTTTTACTTCATTAACCTTTGAAGAACTACCCCTTGAAAACCCAGGAATATTAGATTTACCAGCAACTTGCATGTTTTTATCTATCTTGATAGCTTTTTCTTGTGCATCTTTAAGATTTGCAGGTTCCTTATCCCTTATTGGATATTTCATTTCTCCTTCAAATGCTTGAATGTAATAAATCAAGAGAGATGCTTCTTGGGGCTTGATGTCTGCAGGTAGGCTTTTTACTAAGTCATTAAACCTTTTATTAAATTCTTCCATGGTCTCATTCTCTTGCTTGTGACTAGTATGCAAGGCTGCCAACAAGAAATGGTTATCCCTTCTATCACCCCATCTATCATTGAAGGCTTCAATGATTTCTTTGAGAGTTTTGAAATTATTGTCATTCTGATCTTGAAACCATTCCATGGCATCATCTTCTAAAGACAAAATAAACAATCTCATCTTGACATCCTCATAGTTATAAGCATTACACCACTTGGCCATGCACTGGTTGAACTTGGTGATGTGAGACTTGGCACTGATGGCATTATTACCTTGAAAGGAAGGTAACTTTTCTATAGCT
>LPNX010950187.1:65324-87850 GCA_001517045.1 Pseudotsuga menziesii | reverse complement strand
GCATACTAATGCATACTAAAGAAACACACTTTTACCTAACGGATATATTACACAAGTTGATCTTAACTAACTCCTAAGTGTCTAAATATCCTAACAACTAATTCCTCTTATATGCATTCAAGATGAGACTCTATTTGTCCTTCGAGAGAGATTATAACCGTTAATATAATTCCTTATCAACGATTCCAACTAACAACAGTGCGATAAATGAATATAAAGACTCTTTTGTAAGAAAATACACATACTTTCATTCACAGCATGAATTCATTCGACATAAACACATTCATCAAATATACACATAGGAAACATTTAATGTGGAAACCCATTTTGGAAAAACCACAAAAGAGCTCTTCATCCAGCATGAGAAATATATGGCACCTTTCGTTTGTGCACTCAGCTTGCAAAATATGTCATATCTATTCCTCTACAATATATACAAACTTATCTCTCCTCTCATTCTCTCTAGTCTCTAGTCTCTAAATTTTTCCTCTCCTCCACTCTATTGTTGATCCGCACACAACCTCAATCGACTCACTCTTCTCTACAAATTTACAACTCTTCAACTCTACAAACAGAAAACAGATAACCACAACTGACACAGACCATCCAGGAATTAACTTTCTAAGTGTTTAACATGCACATAGCTTGGGTTCTCCCTTATATAAATTCTTTCATGTCGTAATCATCCGTCTCTATTATGTTAACCTATAGGCTATCATTCCTATTCTCATTCATTTCTGTTACGACTGTCAGTATGCACTATTAGCCCAAAATACAAAGAAGCTTTATTCCCTAAAGCAAGCGTGACTCTAGCCGACTTCTTACTCATGATCTCTCGGGACATCCTTTTCAACTGATGCATGCCTTCTATCGTAGTTCCTTCCATCGCGGCTGATTTCATCAAATCTTCCCTTTTGTTGTAAACTTCTTCTCTCGCGATTGCTTCTATCACAACTTCCCTTCTGTTGTGGGCTTCTTCTCTCATGGATGCTTTTGTCGCAACTTCCATTCTATCACTACTTCTTCTCTCGTACCTCTTCCTTTGTTACAAATTCTTCTGTCACGCGATCGGACTCTTCACCTTTTTTAGAAGAATTCTGGTTGAATTCTTCCTAACGTTTCCTAGGGCCAACACTTCCCAATTCTGGAGGAGACACCAAAATTGATGCATGCGGATGAAATCATGTAATATGGCTAAGGTGATTGCGGGTTCTCTCTACAACTTCAATTTTTTTCTTCTTTTCTCTACTCATCAATGAATTTAATTTCATGTCAATTAGTAGTTTAATTTGTCAAAATTTGAATATGTTAGTCACGTGGCTCAATTACGGACAAGGTTTCCTGATATTTTAAACATAAATTTTAGATTTTTGAACAACTGGGTGGGTGGCTAAACAGTCTAAGGCCCCCGTAAGATGCTGACAGTCCTTTTCTTTTTATTTTGTTTCCTTTGTTACTGGAAAAATGAAAAACAACAGCTTTACAAAAATAAAAAGTCTCTTCAGGGATATAAATTTAGGGGCACACCCAACCCTGTGAACACTAAAAGAAAGGAATATCATTGTGAACCCTTCTTGATGGTTTTCCCTCCTACAAGGGCCCTATCAATGGCACCTTACTTTCCACTTCTAATACCCATTTTTTCTTGAAGTTCAACTAGATATTGGCGGGACGTTTTACCCACTAGAGCACATGCAATTTATCCAAAGATAATAATACTTAAAGTACTTCATCTTCCTTCTGCTTCGACTGTAAATCATAATCTGATTTTATAGTGGTATTAGATGCTTTACCATTGGAATTTTTTATCGACAATAGGTTGGAAGGGAGGACAAGATTTAGGGGGAAGCTCAAATAGAAGTAAGACAATAGGATAGGATGAGGTGCATGGTCTCTGATTAGAGGGATTTTTAGATGGAAACTTGGGACAACGTTCCTCACAAAGGAAGCAATCCATTCGAGGCTGGATATATTTCCTATCTTTTGACTCTGCAATGATAATTTCAACATAAGAATATGGATAAAGAGAGATATGTAGCTTACGAAGATAATTTAACTTATTTTCTAGATGAACTTAAGGTCTCTCTTAGTAATCCAAGTCTTTCTAAATTGTGTAATCTTTGGATTGCATAGAACTAAATTATTCTTGGCTTTTACCTTCCCTTGCTTCCTTACTCTCTTTGACCTGCAAAAAAATTGGATGTGTATAAGAAGTCCATGAGGATTTGGAGAAATAACCTATTGTTGTCCTGCTTCACCACATCCATGAATGGAATGGAATTATCTAATAATCTATTTTCTACACCTAGTGTTGGTCATGATGAGTTAGACCCGAGGTTTGAAAGGATTCACCAACAAGTATCCTAGAGGCGTTAACATATTCAATATCTGGAAGACATAATAATTTCTCATCCGGGATGCATAAAAGGATTAAAAGGACCATCATACGAAGTGGGTATAGAAGCATGGGGTGTTACTCCCCATTTATTTAACTAGTCATCTGGACATTCATTCATGCCATATAGTAAAAACACTTGGTACTCATATATTGAAATAGAGCATACATTCATACACAAAACATGCTACGAAAACACACTCCACAATATGGAAGGGAATCACATCTTCTATTAATCATCAAAATAGGGATGGATACATTCTATAGAACTCAATTGGAAACTCCAAAATGTATCTATCTTTCTCAAGAACTTAAGTATGATAGAATTAATATATCAAACTCAGATCATGAACAATCATACTATGTCCTCAACCGATCAAAACATTACCATCATTTACTAATTGAACACCAATCCATTACAAAAGATGTCCCTTCACGATCAATCCAATCCATTAAATAGGATCATGTTCCCCTTCACGATGTTGGCATGGACGCGATCTTAGCACGAGGTCTTCACTTAATGAAACCATGTCATAGCACCTTCTTTCATGGTATATTAAAGAATACCCCTAATTTTACTAGATATTGATAATTACTTACAAAAATCCTTTTGTTGAGCCCCCGTCTCAATGCATATTTCCAATTAAAACCCCTATTTTTGCAATATATTCCATATTTTTACTAGAAAATCCTTTTTTATACCCTCAATACCTATAAACCCCCCATACCCTATTCCATACCCCCAATACCTACAATATATTGACCTTAATTTTCACAATTAAAAACCCTTGTTTATGAATGAACATGATAAGATATTGCTCAAGGTGAATCCCCGTGGATCTTAGTGGCATGGGTTTATGCCATTGCAAGTTGTTTCTAGTGCATGACACCATCTATCCTCACAATATACCCTAAGTGTGCCCTATCTTAGTGCATGACCATATGTCCCAAAACTCAGGTGCCAATAGGCCCCAACACTATGATGTGGCTCATCGCAGCCATGAACCTAAGGGTTTCAAGGCTTCCACCAAAGGTAGCTATGTGATAAGGCCTGAGCTTAAAAAACATGTACGTTCGGTCTATTGACTTCGCTGTCGGACCAATAGCGAAGTCAACCATTGACTTCGTTGTTGGTCCGTTGGATGGACCAAACGTACATGTTTGTTAAGGATGGCCCGTGATAAGCATACTAACAAACTTCTGAAATCCTTGAAGCCACTAATGATTCCACTGAGCTAGTTTATTTTTCCTCGTATTCTTTTTTGCTCTTACCTACCTCAGGTTTGAATTTTAATTTTTGTGATGATGAAGACTTTTGTTCCATTGGTTTGGAGCTTAGTCAAACTATCAAAGTGTTTCTATGCTTCTTCCTGGGCCTCTGCGATGACACATGCAATAGTCTGTTGTTCATGAGTCCTACATGTAGTGATCTTGCACTTAAGGTAAGAAATTGTTATCATGTCCTCTTTGCGCTTTGAGGGGACAAAGTTTTTCATTTTCTGCTAGTTCTGTAATAAGCACCAGTTGGTTTAGTCATATTCATGGGTAATACACCAGCTGGTTTAGTCATATTGATGGGTATACATTGTTGGTTGGTTTAAAGAATTCACATTTGATCCATTCGCGTTCAACCATAATAAAACGATGAAATATTAAGAAAATGTCCTAGATCAAATCTTAAGTGAAATATTAACTCAAATCTTAAGTAAAATATTTGACGAGGTATTAAGAGAATGCCATTCCTATAATTCGAAAAATAATGCCGAACGATTGCTAAACCTCTTCTGGC
The DNA here is from genome assembly GCA_001517045.1 of Pseudotsuga menziesii. NCBI lineage: Eukaryota > Viridiplantae > Streptophyta > Pinopsida > Pinales > Pinaceae > Pseudotsuga > Pseudotsuga menziesii. The sequence goes on along the minus strand of LPNX010950187.1, from coordinate 83,666 downwards.
AACGATGATGGCGAATTTATGCTAGCACAATATAAAGATAGAAACCAATGTTACTCCTATTTATATGTAATGCATACATATAAACAGTTATGCAATGCATACATATTATTAACTGTAAATGAGTCGAAATTTTTTTTATATTGCAGCTTACCTCCGATGGTGATGGAAAAAGCGATGGAAAAATCTCTTCACGCAGTGATGAGGAGAACAACTACAGACCACTTGAAAAAATATACCTCATTCAGGAAAAGAGACCTCTTAAAGACTCCCTGGTGGTATGCAACTTCCTGCCATCCACCACACGGTTGGATGGCAGGAAGTGACACAACATAATGAACTAAAATTACACGAGGCAACCCAGTTGGATCACGCAAGTCACAGTTGGATCATGGTTTACCCTGTCGCTATCCTTATCCAGATTGCTGATTTTTTCTATCAAACGGGCAAAGGGCAGAGTCAACGAGAAGAAAGTCACAGTTGGATCATGGTTTACCCTGTGCGCCATCCTTATTCAGATTGCTGATTTTCTCTGTCGAATGGGCAAAGAGCAGAGTCAACGAGAAGAAAGTCACAGTTGGATCATGGTTTACCCTGTGTGCCATCCTTATCCAGATTGCTGATTTTCTCTATCGGGCAAAGAGCAGAGTCAACGAGAAGAAAGCAGAGTGAAACTGTTGACTTTGCTTTTTGCCTGTTGTATGGAAGGAATCAGCAATCGCTATAAGCTCAGCCTCATGTGAGTGTGTATTTTAACAGCCATATTAATGAGTTCAATAGCTTATGTGTTAGCTTAAGCTTATTAATTTACTAAAATCTTGATCACAGTTAATCATGTGTCCAAATCAATAGGTGTAAATTTGATACATATTATAAGGAAAAGCATTAATATTAAAAATATGTATAATTTACACCTCTCAAAATCCACTTATTTAGATACATTAATAAAATTTAAGTGGTTCTTGCTAATAACAAATAGACCTAATCTGTAACTTATTAATAAAAATAATAGTATTTCATTAGTTAACAATATAAAAAATAATTAATAGTAATACCATTTAATTATAGTGTTATATTTTAATTAATTAATTACATTATATTACACTCTTATACACATATGCTATTTAATTAAAATATTATATACAAAGAAATAATAAAATATTATTTACTTCAATAGAATATTATTTAATTATTATATTATAATAATTAATTAAAAATTGTTTTAAAAATTATAATATTATATGATAATTTAGTTAACACAATAATGATAGATATGGATATTAATTAAATATTCTCAACAAATTAATAAAATAATATTGTTTATGTAATTATTTGGATAATAATTAAGTATAGTGTTTTTTTATATAATAAATTAGATAATAAAAATTAGCTTATTCAAAATATTATTGTTTAATTTTTCTTATCATATTATAAAAATTGTTGATATTGATTTTTAGATAAAGATATTAACTAAAAGATAGTATATTTTAATCTAAATTATTATAATATAATTATGATATTATAACTATATATTTTAAATCCGTAGGACATTAAAAATAATGAGAATACTTTCCTTAAAAATGATGATATAAATGCATATTAAAAACTAAACTATTAATTATCTTGAAATTGTTAATAAAGTAATATTATTTATTTAATTATTTGTATAATCATTAATATGGTATTGAATTAAAATTTTATAATAAGTGCAATAATAAAAAATCACTTTATTGACAATATTATTGTTTAATTATTTTTTTATTTTAATTGATATTATAAATTAATTAAATATGATATTCAATTTATTTATAATATTATTGAGATTTATATTTGCAATATTCTTCAAATGTTTTATTAGATTGTAATAGTGCAATAATTATTAAGGGTTATGTTGGATTGTGACATTGTTACATGATTGTCACATAAATTATCACATTCATATTTGGAATGTTTCTCAAGGCTTTAGTTATGTTTGATACATTCCTTAATGATTTTGTTAGATTGTGACATTTATCAAGTCCTATGTTGCATTATGATGTTCATCGAGTCTTAAGTTGGATTGCAACATTCCTACATGGTCATGTTGCATTACAATTATGCTCAAAGGATTTTGTCGCATTATACGGTTTTGCAAGGGTTGGGTTTAGTTATGTTTGGAATGGTTTTGTTCTCTTGTGCTATTCATCAAGGATTATGTTGGAATACAATGTTCATCAAGGGTTATGTTGGATTGCAACATTTCTCCACGGTTCTGGTGTATTATGGTTATGCCCCTTAATGTATCTTGTTGCATTACAAGATTCATTGTAATGTTTTCTAATGGAACTGGTTTTAGTTGTGTTTGGAATGGTTTTGTTGCTTTGTTACAACCATCTAGGGTTATGTTGCATTATGATATTCATGAAGGCTTATCTTGGATGGTCACATTCCTCCAGATTGTCATGTTGCATTATGGTTATGTTTCGCAATTTATTTTGTTCCATTATGAGATTCATTATAAGGTTTTGCAAGTATTGGGTTGATGTTTGCTACAATCCTTAATGGTTTTTTTGCATTGTAAAATTCATCAAGTGTTATCTTGGATTAGAATGTTCATTTAGGCTTATGTTGGATTGTGACATTCCTTCATGGTGATGTTTTATTAAGGTTATGTTACTTAATGGATTTTATTGTGTCATGAGATTCATTATAAGGTTTTGCAAGGGTTGGGTTTACTTGTGTTTTAAAGATTTTTTTCTTTTTAATGTCCTTCACATGTCGTCTGTTTAATGATATGATTTTCATATAACCCCTAGTGACTCTAGTCTAGGAGGGGTTAATTTTGATAAACAATAATTGTTATTGTATGCAATTTTTAGACAGAATAAAAAAAAAAATTAATTATTAGATATATGACTATTTTAAATTTGTGTACCTAGTGTATGTGTTAGGTGGCCTAGGTGGGTGCACGAGGCCTTGTGGATCTAATGAGATGTCACATAAAAATGAAACTATGAGAAAATCAAGAAAGATCCAAAAGGGTGGGAAAAAGATAGAAAGTAGCACAAAGCAATCAATCAGAAAAGAAAGCATAATGTAGGAAAGTACATGAAAAGCATGTCATCATGAAAAGAATGTAACTTTAGGAAAACAAGGAGGGCGTACTTTTCCTAAAAGGAAGAAAGGAAAGTTAGTCTAAAAATAAGGAAACAAGGAGGGTGCGGGTTGTAAAGGAGGAAAAGCATGTAAGTTGGAAAGGAAGAGAAAACAAGCAAGTTTATGTTCAGCTCATGAGGGTGCATTGGTCAAGGAATATTAGAAAAGAAGCTATGTTTCCTATAAACGAATGATAGTGCACCCCACCCAAATATTTTGGCATTCTGTGATTGTGAATGAGAAATATTTGAGCTTCTATAGGCTTTGGAGATGTGCCCTTAGGGAACTGTGGGTAATATGCCCCATAGAAACTATTCCAATATTCTTCTATGATTATAGTGCATCATGTTCAGCCATGAAAGTATGAGTTGCATGCCTGATCCATCCCATTACATGAAGGATTCGATCCTCCAAGATTGATGCTAAGAACTCTCTATCTTGTGGTAGATTCGTGAGGTGTTTTCAACTAGGAGGAGAGAAGTATGATGGTTGCACCCCTCTATGATAGATAGAATCTTCTTTAATACTTCACTTGAGTGACCTGATGGCCATAATTCACTCTTAGTTATGATACATCATCCCCCACCTCTTATTACTTTCTATTATGGAAGGATTATATTCCTAAATTGTAAGAATCTTAGAGTGGATTTCTCTGTAATTTTGGGATCATATTTACTATAATTGTTGCTATAAATATAAGTTGAATGCTTGATTATTTCCCCATTAATGTGTATAATCTCTAATACCACTCTAATGTACCTAAGGGATGTTTAGGCACACTAACTCAAGAACAAGAACAAGCTCAAGGTCCAATTCATAAAAAAAACAAAACTAGGAGTTTGAAATGAGACTAGAATTGCTTAAGTCAACTTCAATGCACATTTGGGATTCTCTCACTTCAAATAGGATCAATAAATGGATCAAAAAAATTTAATTATAGGTATGAAAAAACATATCAGAGATGCACCAATTCATATTTCATAGAAAGATATCCACCTGGATGCATAATCTCAAGAATCCTTTGCACAATGTATTGGGAACATTTATGTTTCAAACATAAACAAGGTTGAAGTCTACTCTAAGGATCCTAGGAACCCCAACATATGAAAACTAGATCCCTGGCCTTAGTAAGATTTGAATCCATAGGTTCAGGGATGATTTGACTTAATTTGGGGGTCAAATAAACATTGATGTAATTTGGTACTACACAGAAGGTTAATTTCCAACTCGACTTTAGGAAAACCTAAGGGCCTCAAAACTCTTAATTAATACTTTGGATGGATTCAATAATGTCTTAAGGACCTGCAATGACTGATATAATCAAAATTAATCTCACATGTTGAGAGCATTGTCCTGTGAACCTTCTCGTGATATGCATTAATGAGTCCCACAAGATTCCCAACCCAAAGAACAAAATTCTAGAAGAGATTTTCATCATTGAAGAAGAGGGATTCAGTTCCATCCAAGGTGATATCTGAGATGAAAACTGAAGTAAGGATGACTAAGAAATAAGTAGAGAAGAGAAGAATGATATGTTTTCACAAATCATGTTGAAGGTTATGGAGAAATTCACCCAAGTGCAAAAAAAAAACAAGAGACATTTTGTCTAGATTTGTGGATAAGAAAGAGGGTGAAGTCAGTAGTAGTTGTTCTCAGCAAGAGGAGAAGAGAACCTTCAAGGAGAATATAATTTCTAAGACTAGACCCCATAATAGGCCACATGAGTTCAATTTTTTTCCAAGGTCTATTCTGCCCAAGTTTCTTAAGCATAGGATAGAAGAAACTGAGATGTAGTTTGAAGCAGTTGCGCCACTAGAGGTTTGAATTGCATAGTACATAGAATTTAGTGAAGAATTCAAGAGGCATTTGACCTTCAAATATTATTGGGACTACCAGGAAAAGGTCAAATCCAGAGGAGGTAATATAAATCCTACTTAAAATTTTGAGTTGCAAAGAACCATAGGCAAAATATCCCTTCCCTTGTTTGATGGATTTGCAAAATGCAATGCTAGATCTTGGGTGAAAAATATAGATACTTATTTTTAATTGAATCCAATGATTTATAGGGATTCCATTAGAATGGAAGCTTTAAATTTGGAAGGGTACGAAAGTAATTGGTGGTTTAATGGGTTAAGCACTTTGGGGCATGATACTGTAACCACCTATGAGGAGTTCGAAAGAAGGTTGGTGAATAAGTTTGATAGAAGGGATCTTGATATGTCATTCAAGGATATTTTCCAACTGAAGCAATCTAGGAATCTAGATGCTTACGTTTCATAATTTCAAGAGGTGGTTGTTATGGTTAGTGATGTATCAAAATCTCGCTTAGTTATTTTGTTTATAGAACGAATAGTATGTACAACGTTGTACTAGTAACGTTTTCCCACAAATAAGAAGATAGATCTTGATCATGTAACATTTCTTTTGTAGCCTCACCAATAGTTTTTTGTTTCTCTCTCCAACCCCATTATGTGTATGGTTGTAAGGAACTTTTAACTGTGTGCATATCCCTGCATCAATACAAAACTCATTAAAGGAATTTTATTTGAATTCTTTACCATTATCAGACCTTAGCGAACGGATATTCCTATTTTTCTAATTCTCAACTAAGGATTTATATTCTTGGAATTTGTTGAAGGTTTCACTTTTGGATTTCACAAAGAAAATACAGGCCTTACGAGAGAAATCATCAATCAACAAAACATATTATAGATTCCCACTAAGGGATGAGGAGGACATGGGTCCAAATACATCTGAGTGCATTAAATCTAAGATTCCTTTAGATATAGAATGGTTGCTAGGAAAATTATTTTTAACATTCTTTCTTAAAGCACAACCTCAACAAAAAGTATCTTGTACATAATCAAAACTAGGCATACATTTCACCATTCGCTGCAAACCAGGGAGTGCTCTGTAGTGAAGGTGTCCAAGCCTCCTATTGAAAATCTCACATGGGTTGATAGTATGTTGTATCATGGCTGCAATATAATTTCCTGGGACCTTGTAAGTTCCTCCTTATAAAAATCCAATAACAGGAGCAGTATTAATGTTATAGTTCTTTGACAACAAGTATGCGTGTTTCTACATGAAGATGACTCAGAAGTCTTTATATTCAAGGAAAGAAACAAAGAGTAGGTTCTTCTTTAATAAAGGGACACAAATAATGTCCTCCACATGTAGTGTGTCTCCTGAGTTCAGTTGGAAGGATGTTGATCCAACTCCTTGGATTGAGTATGTGGAATTGTCTCCCAATTCTACCACACATGTAAACTATTTTTCTTTGATGTTGGAGATTGCACCCTTGTATCCTGACACATGTTTTGAAGCACCACTTTAAATCAGCCATATATATTCTCCCATGAGGAGAGATATAGACAAAGCAGGGACAAGGTAATACTCCCTCCTTGTCCCTTTTTCCTCAGGTGTCCTTTTCTCCTCAGGTGCATTCTTTTGGGTATTTTATTCTATGACAGTGGAGGCATGAAAATTTTATTCATCCTTATTCTTTTTATTGCACTCTCTTGCAAAGTGACCTTTCTTTCCAAAGTAGAAGAATTTAAACTTTTATTTTTCAAATTTCTTTGTAAACACTTTATTCTTTTCATAAAAAAAATTCTTGGGAGAAAATGGATTCCTATTATAGCTCAAAATGACACGTCTCTTCCTATGACCACTTTCCCATGATTTCATCTCATGTCGACACTTCCATGACGACACTTCATGAAAGTCACTGAAAAAACACTTAACTTGGAGGACCCATATCCTGTGTTTTGTAACTTCGCTTGACCTCATCTTTGTACCGTTGGAAAGGTATTTCAGTCAGCTAAAACTTTCTAGAAGATACCAAAGTTTGTAAATTCCCAGAAGTACCCTTAAAATGAGCGTTTTTCTATGTATATGCGAGTTTCCTTAAGGAAACTCGCGTATGTATCCGACTTCCTATATATAATACTCGCATACACCTTAAATACATAAATTTTTGCATTGCAACCCGCTTATACCTCCTGCATACGTGACTGTTGTCTCTGCAACTCATGTATTCCTCCTGAAAATGTCAAAAAAATACGTATTTGAAATTCGGGTAGTTTGGGTAGTTATGCAACTGACTCCTTCAATTGTAACTACTTTGTCTTCGACCCTAACTCTTCATGAAGCATATAAATAGAGGGTGGGAGGTCCATAAAAGGGGATTTGAATCTTTGCATTATTATGCTAGAGGAATTGAAGCTGTCTTTTCCCACACCTTTTCCCTAGAAGCTATCTCCTTGTGTTGCAGAGCTTGGAGGTTGAGTTCTTTGGAGAAGAGAAGTAGTAGAACCAGATCAAGATTTTGTGAGGTGCCAAAATTGAAGAGAAGGTATATTTGTACTTCATTTCATGATTAATAAAGATGTGATGTCCTTCTTCTTCCCAAATCATTGCTCAATGTGTGATTGAATCTTTGTTTATGATCATATGATGATGTTAGTCAGATCATTATTTCATTTTTATTTGATTATCATTGCTTTATATGTGGTCATAATGGTTTGAGGAAGGTATAATTCATTTTGCGGGTCTCTTGGAAGAAGAGGAGCAAGAAGAGGATTGAAGGGATGCTTGGATCAACCTTTGTTTGGATAAGGTATGAACCATTCTAATCTCTGAATCTTGCTTATATATACTTGCATAACCATTTGTATCTCTCTTTCAACCCTAGTACGTTGATGGCCTCTTAAACCCTTGTTACAGTTGATTTTACAACACATGGTGAATTACATTTTTATGGCCTTCCCTGTCCTCTACAGACTCCTTAGACCCCATCGACCATTTTTGTACTTTTGATGTTTCCAAGATCATCCCTAAAAACATGCAAAAATTTCCATAAGTGACTTTTAAACCCTTTCTCGCGTATATACGTGGGTTTGACCCCTAAAACCGTGTACATCGGGATGTGTGCAAAAGGCCAAATTATTTTGGAGTTTTCCTTGATGTGGATCCGACTCACTTGTCTCCTGGCCTTCCATATGCCTTGAGCTCGCTCAGATTTGACCTTTCATTACCCCATTGAAGAGCTATATAAGGAACCCTTTGGATACATTGAAGGCATGAGGAATTGAGAGCAAGAGAACTATAGTCCATTGTTGCCAGAGATTATACTTGAGTCTGCATCCCTTTGTCCCTTGGATCACTCTTATGTTCTTCCCAAGCTTGCCTTTTTCTTGTGAGATTTCTATAGAGAGATGGAGGATTGAAGTGGTGGAGGCCCAAGTGGGGGACTCAGTTTCTTCGATTCACAGACGTGCCGACAGAGGTTGTCACTATTGTAATCTCAGTTTTATATCAATAGAAATATATTTTCCTGTCCAATAATGTGTATTTAAATGAGTATTTGATCCATGGATGTTTTTAAATGCTTATATGTTATTGATTATATATGCTAGAGTGGGTCTAACACGATTATATACAGCATGCTTGTCTTGTTTATTGAATGTTGAGGAAGCAATTTATCAATTCAAGATGGAGTTGGAAATCTCAATTGGGATCTACATCAATTGTCTGGAATAAGGTACGAATCAAGATCCTTTAGTGTTAGACGTTTGGTTTCTCTTGCATATAGGAAAGGATTGATTTCTGGAGTTAGTCTGTCTATTGTGGTACCCCAACCCATAGGAATTTCTCTCTGTAACAGAATTGGTGACTCCTCTAGAGAGTTCCTAGTAATTGTCCTTTGGGGGTTTTTATAGGCATTCAATGTTCTTGAATTGCTTTGATTTCTCTATTTCTGAGTCGGGTCTGGGGGCATGTTTTCCTGGTAGTGTCTGATTGGTGTGACTTTTGTCTTAGCTTATCTGTTTGCCTTCATATTTTTACATTTTTCTTCCTGTACATGAGTTTTTAACTCATGATCGCATATACACGCGGTTTTGATTGCTATATCCATGTACATACACGGGTTTTCTGCACACAGTCACGTATGCCCTGAGTTTTTCCTTTTAGAGGAAGATTTATTGTTGCTGGGTGAATTTTGATGATTGCTGAGTCTCCTTTGATACTGCTAGAGTCTGTATACACCTTTGTTTCTGACCAGAGACACCTTTTTTAGGGTAAATTTTTTTTTTTAAGAATGTTCTTGTCATTGAATTTTCTATTTTTTGTTTTGGGATTAGTGCATTAGATTCTTTTACCTTAGTACTTTTTGTGAGTGCTATTTGATTGTGCTTGTAGATTCTGGGGGTGGTAGAATCATTCCTTTGCTTTACTATCTCATTTTTATTCAAAAAATCCAAAAATATTTGCTTCTTTGCATCATTATGCATTGCACTTTGCACTTTGCATGGTACTTGCACTAGGTTTGCTTAGAGAAGTATTAGTCAAGCTTTCATATAGGAATGATTGCATTTGTCATTTGAAGAAAATTGTGCATTTCACATAGTAGCATGCCCTGTTTTTCATATAACACAATGCATTTGCATTGATTGTTAGGTGTGCATTTTACTTCATTTTGCATCATAACACCGTTGGTTGCACGGTCATCTACCTTTTTTGAGTAATAAAGCCAAATAAAATCAACGCTTAATTAAAATGGATTACACTATTTTCTTTGATAGGGTACACCAACAAGATTAGGTTTTAGGGTCTTGGAATATTTCATTGAGAGTAAATTCTCCAAGACCACTAAACAACAACATGTATGTGTCTGTCCAGGTGAGAGTGTGAAATTCCTTGGTATAATTAGTGTTTTTCAGGATCCTCCTCTTATAAGGGAGTTAAGCACAAGGCAGTGTCAGCGGTTATTGATTGGGATGACCCCTAGTCATAACTGAGTAGCACTAGAGATATTTCCAGGATTGTATTCATATCTGGGGGCTCTTTCGAGAGTTTTAGGCTTTGCTACCCTGCCCATATGGTCAATCCCGCCTGCGACTGTCTGCCTGAGCATTGATTATGCTGAACTATCGACTCTACTTGCTCGGATGGGTGTTCACCCTAAAGTGTTTCGGGACCGTATGCATACCTCCGTAGGTAACTTAGTGCAACATGGCAAATTCCATTGAAAGAGATCAACAGAGAAAATAGGAACGGCCTTTAGGATCTCCCTCGGCCGAACATAACCATCCCCCACCGACCATACCCACAGGGGCAATATATATATGCGGAACCAAACCCTTACTGTAGCCCGAGCCCGTGCTGCGGGGGAAACATAGGCCTAAAACAGCCAGGGGGGGACCAATAGATTGACTGACCCAAAGGACAGGGGAAGGTACTGACCTGACCTGACCCAGGGGGAAATGGTGGGCACAGAAAAACCTACCCCGGGAACACAGAAATAAATAATTGGTGGATGGACCAACACACACCCTGAAGGTGTTCCACCCGAAGGGAAAGTATCGATCGATCGTTATACCCACGAATCAACCATCTTTGCCCACACCTTCCCATATTGTTTTGACAAGAATTACTAAGCAAGCTATCGCTCGCTCCTTCCTTTGTTTTTCAGTTCAGTGACAATTGACTGCCAGGGGCAGCCACCGACCTTTCCCTTACTTAATTCCGCAGTAACAACTTGACTTGCTTGATGGCCTCCTAACTAATTGGTTGCCTATAGTCATTCGTTGGGTGGTAAATTGGGCAATATCAACCAACCATTTCCCCATCGACATATTTCTCATCCCGGATACCCACCCGAAGAATCACATTGATACTATGTCTTATAAAAAAACAACTACAAATTACAACCATAGACACCCAACCGACGACGGGGGAAATAAGATCAGATTGGAAAACTTATAGAAACAAGGTGCGTAGCTCTTTCCCGACAAAGGAGGGGAAGGCATTCTACTTGCAAACCTTCAGTCAGCGAAGCGAGGAGGCATGTCAGTGGCTTGCCTATTCGTACTAGCTATTGGGTTACCAAAGCCAGTAGTAGGGCTCCTTATATTAGGCTCTTCATCACATAAGGAATTCACCCTTCTCTTACGTGACTAATTAAAACAACGAAACATTACCTTGAAAGAGGCACAGCGTACCCTACAAGGGTTTAAGTTGCGATACAGCCCAGAAAGGAAGCCTGCCTAACGTAGATTGATCCAACGGTCATGTCATAAAGGGGCTTTCTACTTGGACTTGTTATAAGCATATTTAGACAATCTAACAAGGTGCGTAGCTCTTTCCCGAAAAAGGAGGGGAAGGATATTTAGACATAAGTAAATATAACCAATAAAGAATGAAAGCCCCTCAGACAATCATGTGCTATGGTTAAACCACAACCAGATAGAAACAGAGGAAGCACTTCCCTTATTTACTCCCTTCTAAACCGGGAGAGCCTTAGGTCGGGCCGACGGTACCTTCTTCTATACATTCTACTGCCTGGTCGGGCAGAGTTACAACTGCCTTAGATACTGCCTGGTGGGGCTTTCTTCTCATTAGGAGCAAGGTACTATTCATGAGCATGAGCTATTTGGGATAGTAGGTATAGTTGGGATAGTAGGTATAGTCAAGATAGTAGGTATAGTCGAGATAGTAGGTATAATATACTGCCTTAGAGACTCTGGCGTGCCTGTATTAGGACTTAGGTGGGATATTCTATACATTCAATAGCTTAAACGGGATCACTAGCGGGGATCACTAGGGTTACAGTAGTGACAGGGTAAGTACTCATCACTAGCCTATCCATTAGTATACAATAGATAGAATACACAGCCGGGTGAGCCAACAAACCAAGGATCACTACTTTGGAGTGCCTCGGGTATCGAAGCCATCCATTCGGGTACGCATCACTAGTTAGTGCTCGATGGGGCTAGTCAGGAAACCAATAGATATGCATCCGTTAGCTACGTTAAGGAACACGTAAATAGAAAGGAGATACATTATCCTTAGGAACGAGATAAGGACCATATAGATCTTGAGCAACGAGATACGTTATAAAGTGAGGATCTTGATACATCCGTATACAGCCGTTAGTGGGGCTAGTGGGGCAAAGAACTATTGGTATAAAGTGAGCCTTTACGTTTCAGTGAGATTCTTTATACATCCCTTAGTGCCCGTTTCATAGGATATTTAAGGAAGGGATAACTGCCTGAATGAAAGGAAGGCACGCCTTCATGAACAGACCAACGCAGGGAGACTCCCAGATATGCCTGACTCAAAGGAAGGGAGAACTACTTACCCGAAGGGATCAAGTCTAGTCAACCGGGTGCACTGAGTCAGCCAATCCAACTCAGTAATCTCCAGTCAGCCAAACCAACGGGTGCACTGAGCACCGAAGGGCAACAGATTGCACACGCTACGAGCCTTAGCGAGGAGCCCTAGCTAGTAGTAGTGGAAGGCGGAGCCTTACCTAGACAGTGACAAAGCGGAGCCTTACATCACACTCCCGGTACTAGACAGGAGGAGACCTTGGATATTCCGAGCGGGAGCAAGGAGCTAGTTTCTAGGCGGAGCCGCACCTAATCGAGCTTAGCAAGTATTCATTGGAAGGCACAGCCTAAAGAATATCCTTCCTTCAATGATTAGTACCTGCCCACTATTTATTCAAAGTTGCCTAAGCTTTACCTTTAATAAAGTAATCCTTCGTGATTGTATATTGTTTTCTAAAGAGAAACGCCAGATGTGGGTCCTATAGATGTATTGTTCATATGGATCAATAACTATCTATTTAGTGCGGTTAAGCCTGGGACACGTAATACGGAAGATCGAGGCAATAGCTATGTAAGACGTAAGATGGAGGCCCAGTGGAATCCCCTTACCTTATAGATTCTATGAGTTACCTTTCAACTTAACGATTGGTAATCTCCTGGCTATCACAAACAACCCCTGAAGAATGTAAAATCCCCCTGGGGTAATGAGCATGTCCACGGCTATGTCTCTGAGTGTTGACTCAGTTGATGAGCTTTCACACTTTAATTCAGGTCTGTTAAGCATATCCACATCACCCTGTTCTGGATATGATATGCGACATTAATCCATCCTTGCGTAATACGTAATATTTTGAATAGCTACGAATAAGACGATGGATTCCTCAGATGGATACCTGACTAATTAATAGAGACAGATAGGTATAAAGGAATGGAACAATACGCCTACGACACCTATTGAATTGGTCTAAAGAAAGAGCTAGGGTAGGGCGGACCTCTGTTGAACGTAGCGAGCCGCGCAAGTGAATTGTCCTTTCGACAGAAGGTTATTGTATGGTAAGAAAAGAGTAAGGATTCGGTAGTTTCATCCGACAATCCCAGCAGTTCTATAGCAGTACATCCTAAGCATTCATTCAGGAAATGTTCTAGGGCTAGAAGGTCTAATTTTTAAGGTGGATAGGCGCAGAGCGGTTAGCAGGTCCTAAAATGAATAAGTATGGCTCTTCCTAGCTGGTGGGTTCAAACTCCTAAAGATATTCTATCCTGAGCTCGGCCGGAAGAATAAGTAATAGCGGTATCCCCAGGAGATAATAGTTATACCCAGAATATCCTAGTTGGTACCAAGCATCTGTCAGCAAGTGGTGATTCCAAGCCTGCCAATGAATGCTGTGGGCCCATCCATCCAATGAGGTTCTCTGATGGACCATAATAAAATCCATCCGGCAGTTCAATGATCTAAGCTAAAGGGAAAAATCCTCTCGGGACCATCATCCCCGTAGAAGTATGCTACTAAAAGTGCTTCCTTGGCTAATGACCTCCATCCAGCCGCCCCGCCATATCATCCAGAAATCGAGGGGGAGCAAGGTCCGTAGGTGCTTGTCTGCATCGGGCAAGGTGCGAAGCTCTTGCTCGATAAAAGGAGAGCAAGGTAAGCTACAAAATTTCTGGGCTCTATTTGACCATCCAGTTGTGTCTCATAAGTTCTGGCTGTTTATAATCTATCCGCCGGGGTGGGTAGTTCCACGATCTCTACTGAAGTTACCAGGATCTCCGCTATCCGCATGAAATCGGAAATTGATACTTATAGGGGGGCTATTTGACCTAGAAGACTATGGAGACTCTTCTAGTATATGATAATGGCATGGCTCCAGTGTATGTACCCTGTAATTCATGTTCTATCTATAGACAAGGCCTTAGCAGTAGCCCCAGATCTTCTTAGCCTTAGTCCACCAGGTTGAACCGCATCTAAACGTCCTTGTCATCCGATGTGATAAATCCATATCAAAGAAATCTTGAATGAATTGAATTACTAATGTCAGTTAGTTCTTCCGTGGATAGACCCATCATTGTTAGAGGGTAGAACCCCAGAGTGGGTGGTATGTCACATTGGCCAATAAGGTCTCGAAACCTGGCCCGGGAGACATACTAGGGCTTTTCTAGCAGGGTAGGAACCATACATAGGAGGTAGTTCTTTAATCCAAGTCATGTAACTAGGGTCCTATATAGGGCTTCTAACGCGGATCTCTAGGGGCTCCTTATATAGGGAATCTATACAACCATACTACCTATTGATCCTAGTGTTGATGGGATAAGGTTCATGGGACAACCAGCCAATGGGATGTCCCATTGAAATAGCCTTAAATGGATCGAATCTTTGTGTAAGGAATTAGAAGAGCACCAAAGGTGAGATGTAGTAACATGTTCACTAGGATCTTCTCCCAGTTTTCCCTCGAATTTGGGAATGTCCGAGGGAAGCTTAGGGACAACCAGCCAAGCCAGGTCATGAGAGACTGGATCATTCGCTAGTCTCGGCAAGTCAGGCAAATTTAACGTTGCGAGGAAAGGGAGTCTAGGTTGAGCAAGTCGATGAGACGCTCCCTAATAATTTTGGTTCACATAGGACTAATGACCGTAAACACCATGGCCATGGCCATAGTATCCTCCTCCCGTTTGACCCATGTAGGGTGGCATGGAAGCACCATAATGTGGTGTACCTTGACTATTTGGGGCTACAAATCCATAATTCGAGGAGTAAGTGGGTTGTTTATACCCGTACCCATAAGGTGAATAACTCTATGCATATTGTGGTCCATAATATGGTCCAAGAGAAGTCCCATGAGAAACTCCATAGGTAGGAATAGATGTATGGGAAGTAGAAATATGACCTCCAGAAGTAGGAATACGACCTCCCAAGACAACAGGAGATACTTGACTTTGAGACACAACTATGCAAGTAGCAGTAGTATGCACATGACTCGTAGCTACATTCCAGCCCGAAGGGCCATGTGAATGATAAGGAGGAATAACATTCGAAGAACTAGGAATAGAGGACGAAGGGACATGTGAAACTATGTAAGTGGTGTTCCCTACAGTCACTCGTCTTGGTTCTAGTATCTGAATAGGACTACTAACACTAGGTCTAGGATGAACGTGTGATGTAGCCTCCACCATCGGGATGGAGGGTGCAATGTGACTCATTCTCCCAAATCTCTCTACATGGAAAAGAATGGGAATGCCCACATGAATAGTGCTAGGATAAAATTCCAACTCGACATGATGTGCTGGATCATGTGCAGGGATACCAGACATGCCATAACTAACATAACTAGTGCTCGCAGGTTCATGGTGATTCTTGTCGCTCGGAATCCAATACCGACGACCTGTGAATGAGGGATCATACCTCGAGTGCGTAGGTATATCATGTGAAGGTTCGAACCTAGAGTGTGTAGGTATATCAGGTGAAGGATCATACACAGGAGTAGGATCTTCTTCCCCAACCTCCTGAGGTGGAGAATACAACTCAGGAATTTCATCTTCATGATCTCCCATCGTGTGTGAATCAATGTGAGAAGTAGTCTGCCTAGATTGTCTGTTTCTCTCTCCCAAAGAAGGAGGAGATGTAGAAGGTGGAAGTCCTGCTAAATGATGAGAACAGCGGGGTGCCACACCTGACTCCACAATGACTCAAAAATGAAAAAGACTCTCTAATTACACAAAACCCTAAGTAAGCTAACATGCACAGAGCATACACCAATATAATATAAATCCAATCACAAGAAAACAAGGGTAGGATATGTGAGCTCCTGAATGAAGCAGTTATGTCTCTCCTAGGAGAGGCTTGAGACTCCCATACATAACAAGTGGAGGTTCGTAACCAATTATTGCGGCCCTCAGCTTCAACGCATATAGCGACTGTGCTGTCCAACCCCAACCTGGCTAGGACACCTGCAGAAATAGAGCCTATAATGAAATGGTACATAGAGTTACCTAGGGGGGCATTCATTTTGTTCAATGACCTAGCTATGAATTTTCTCAACCACTTCCAGCTACCAATGCATTACGACGTTGGTACATAACTCTTGTCAACATTTCGGAAAGACAAAGCCACGCATATCTCGGACCATATCTAAGAGTGGCATAGAAGGAAGAGATTGATTAAAGCTTTCATACCGCCAGAGTTTCTCCTTAAATGGTTCCTTAAATAGTTAGTAAATTATATAGCAAAGGATGTTTCTACATCCGGAGTTCAGAATGAGGAACAAGCCATTTTTAGGGCGTAGGAATTGGATTTGATTTATGCTCAATCCGATTTGTTATATGAGATCATTCCTAATGCTCTAGTTTTTGGTTTCGACCCTAAGATCAAACCTGGACCACATGCTGATGGCATTGTTGGTTGTACGAGTACCAAACCTGGGGATTCAGTTGTGAACTAGGTGAGTCAATTATCTATCAACCAATCTTCCTCGGGACAAGCCATGGCTTCGTCTCAACCCACCCAAATGGCGAGTGTAATTTCAGTGCAATCGTCAGACCAGAAGGGTAACCAACAACCTAGAGGGAATAAGAAGAAGGGTAAAAACAATCGTAAGGGTGGGAATAGGAATGAAAATGCCAATTCTAATGACAAGAACGCCCAAAATGTTGGGGGGGACAAGAAGCCTAAACCTAATGTTAAGTTTCCTTGCAAGTTGTGTAAGGATGACCACCTCACTCACTTGTGCCCTCAGATAGAAGAAGCCTTGATGTTCATAGCGCAGGGCCTAGCTGTGCTGAGTAACACTTTACCTCATAATCAAAATATGAACTCGAGGACCCATGATCAGTCTAGTGGGGATCAAGATCCGTCAGAATATTGTAGTGGTCATGGTTGCATCAACATCGTGTTAGAATAATCAACCCATAGTTTACCCACTTAGACATTAATTCATTTATTTTTGTCTTATTTGCCTAGTTCATGTGTCCCACGTTGTGCAAGTTGTTAATTGCCTATCCATAGAGGTCAAACTTGCCATCTTTGACTCATGTAGCACTTGGGAAATCCTTAGGAATCAAATCTACTTTATTCCTGGCCTCCTAGGCGCCCTTCTACTTTTTCTGCTTTATTTCCTGCTTTTTCAGTGTTTTAAGGCACATAGGAAAGCAAGACTAGGTGAGGTGAACTAGTTTTTTGTCCTCTTCATCCTCCACTCTTTTCTCCATGAAAAAGAATTTATGAGCTTCCATTCCAATACTCTTTAGCTTTCCCATGCGCCCTTGCCAATTCATGAGCTCCATGACAGATTTGGGATCAGCTTTTTACACCTATGGGGGATTTGCCTATTTTGAGTAAGCCTGCTTTATGCTAGTTTTGGATGCCTCCTTATGCATTAGACCTCTTGATGTATTCTATATATTCAGCAACCTATTTTATTACAGGGTTGGCTATTGTACACTCAGTTAATATAATTTTGTGTTATAGCTCCATATTCAGTCTCCATTGTTAGCAATTTTGCATGATCAATTGATAATTGTTGTGGGTAAAATTAATCTACTGCTGGCCTGAATTTCTTCATGGTATCAGAGCCATTGTAGGTTTTTACTCTCCTTCAAAAATTGTTTTGCAGGTTCGACATCAAGACTGGGAGCCTTCTACTGACAGTCGGGACAGATTTTCTAAAGCTATGGATTCACAGAAAACTATCTTGACTCCCTTCAACTATTTTGAATGGAAAGTAGAGATGGAGATCTTGTTGAGAGAGAAAGGCCTCTACAGGGTGACTATGGCTATAGAAGCAGAGCCCAATGCTACTGCAGAGAAGATCAAATGGCACAATCGGAGAGATGAGGCCTATGGCCTCCTATGTCTCAATATTTCCCGAGACCTCCTTTTCCATCTCGATGGATTAACTTCACCGGAACAAGTATGGGAGAAGCTTTCTGATATTTTTGGAAAGACAGATGAGATGAGGGGACATCAGATCGAAAATGAGCTGATTTCTCTGAGTCCCGATAGCTTTGAATCCCTGCAGCTATATTTCTCCAAGTTCAAAGCACTAGTTTTGCAGCTGAAGCAGTGTGGTATCGAAAAGAAAGATGATCAGCTCGTATTGGTTAT
>LPNX010950187.1:15028-64386 GCA_001517045.1 Pseudotsuga menziesii | reverse complement strand
ATGGAGTGGGCACAAGCCAGATGTGACCCATTTCAGGATTTTTGGCTCAAAGGCATGGGCTAGAATCCCGACGGAGAAGAGGAAGGCTTTGCAGCCCCAAATCCAAGAGTTTCTTTTTGTTGGATACTCTGAAGATTCAAAAGGGTACAAGTTGATAAATTTGAGCACAAACAAAGCCTTCATTGAAAGGTGTGTTCAGTTTGAAGAAGAACCCCTTGCAGAAGTGAAAAATGGTGAAGCCTCTTCACCACCTGAACCTCAAAAAGTAAGTAAAGAGTTTGTTGAACATGCTGATTCTGATTTGTCTGATGGAGATGAGTTTATTGCAGACCCTAACAGCCCCACAAGGCCTAAATGGGCAGCCAAGACACTAGATGCAGCAGGAGAGCTAGCTGGGGATCCTAATGACCCGAGGACTAGATCTCAATTTGAGAGTGGTCTGTGCATGAAGGATCCTATGTTTGCTGAAAAATTCTATTTGATGGTGGAGTCTGATCCTCAAACATATGAAGAAGAAGATGACTCAGAAGTCTTTATATTCAAGGAAAGAAACAAAGAGTAGGTTCTTCTTTAATATAGGGACACAAATAATGTCCTCCACATGTAGTGTGTCTCCTGAGTTCAGTTGGAAGGATGTTGATCCAACTCCTTGGATTGAGTATGTGGAATTGTCTCCCAATTCTACCACACATGTAAACTATTTTTCTTTGATGTTGGAGATTGCACCCTTGTATCCTGACACATGTTTTGAAGCACCACTTTAAATCAGCCATATATATTCTCCCATGAGGAGAGATATAGACAAAGCAGGGACAAGGTAATACTCCCTCCTTGTCCCTTTTTCCTCAGGTGTCCTTTTCTCCTCAGGTGCATTCTTTTGGGTATTTTATTCTATGACAGTGGAGGCATGAAAATTTTATTCATCCTTATTCTTTTTATTGCACTCTCTTGCAAAGTGACCTTTCTTTCCAAAGTAGAAGAATTTAAACTTTTATTTTTCAAATTTCTTTGTAAACACTTTATTCTTTTCATAAAAAAATTTCTTGGGAGAAAATGGATTCCTATTATAGCTCAAAATGACACGTCTCTTCCTATGACCACTTTCCCATGATTTCATCTCATGTCGACACTTCCATGACGACACTTCCATGACGACACTTCATGAAAGTCACTGAAAAAACACTTAACTTGGAGGACCCATATCCTATGTTTTGTAACTTCGCTTGACCTCATCTTTGTACTGTTGGAAAGGTATTTCAGTCAGCTAAAACTTTCTAGAAGGTACCAAAGTTTGTAAATTCCCATAAGTACCCTTAAAATGAGCGTTTTTCTATGTATATCCGAGTTTCCTTAAGGAAACTCGCGTATGTATGCGACTTCCTATATATAATACTCGCATACCCTTAAATACATGAATTTTTGCATTGCAACCCGCTTATACCTCCTGCATACGTGACTGTTGTCTCTGCAACTCATGTATTCCTCCTGAAAATGTCAAAAAAATACGTATTTGAAATTCGGGTAGTTTGGGTAGTTATGCAACTGACTCCTTCAGTTGTAAATACTTTGTCTTCGACCCTAACTCTTCATGAAGCATATAAATAGAGGGTGGGAGGTCCATAAAAGGGGATTTGAATCTTTGCATTATTATGCTAGAGGAATTGGAGCTCTCTTTTCCCACACCTTTGCCCTAGAAGCTATCTCCTTGTGTTGCAGAGCTTGGAGGTTGAGTTCTTTGGAGAAGAGAAGTAGTAGAACCAGATCAAGATTTTGTGAGGTGCCCAAATTGAAGAGAAGGTATATTTGTACTTCATTTCATGATTAATAAAGATGTGATGTCCTTATTCTTCCCAAATCATTGCTCAATGTGTGATTGAATCTTTGTTTATGATCATATGATGATGTTAGTCAGATCATTATTTCATTTTTATTTGATTATCATTGCTTTATATGTGGTCATAATGGTTTGAGGAAGGTATAATTCATTTTGCAGGTCTCTTGGAAGAAGAGGAGCAAGAAGAGGATTGAAGGGATGCTTGGATCAACCTTTGTTTGGCTAAGGTATGAACCATTCTAATCTCTGAATCTTGCTTATATATACTTGCATAACCATTTGTATCTCTCTTTCAACCCTAGTACGTTGATGGCCTCTTAAACCCTTGTTACAGTTGATTTTACCACACATGGTGAATTACATTTTTATGGCCTTCCCTGTCCCTCTACAGACTCCTTAGACCCCATGGACCATTTTTGTACTTTTGATGTTTCCAAGATCATCCCTAAAAACATGCAAAAATTTCCATAAGTGACTTTTAAACCCTTTCTCGCGTATATACGTGGGTTTGACCCCTAAAACCGTGTACATCGGGATGTGTGCAAAAGGCCAAATTATTTTGGAGTTTTCCTTGATGTGGATCTGACTCACTTGTCTCCTGGCCTTCCATATTCCTTGAGCTCACTCAGAATTGACCTTTCATTACCCCATTGAAGAGCTATATAAGGAACCCTTTGGATACATTGAAGGCATGAGGAATTGAGAGCAAGAGAACTATAGTACATTGTTGCCAGAGCTTATACTTGAGTCTGCATCCCTTTGTCCCTTGGATCACTCTTATGTTCTTCCCAAGATTTCCTTTTTCTTGTGAGCTTGCTATAGAGAGATGGAGGATTGAAGTGGTGGAGGCCCAAGTGGGGGACTCAGTTTCTTCGATGCACAGACATGCCGACAGAGGTTGTCACTATTGTAATCTCTGTTTTATATCAATAGAAATATATTTTCCTGTCCAATAATGTGTATTTAAATGAGTATTTGATCCATGGATGTTTTTAAATGATTATATGTTATTGATTATATATGCTAGAGTGGGTCTAACACAATTATATACAGCATGCTTGTCTTGTTTATTGAATGTTGAGGAAGCAATTTATCAATTCAAGATGGAGTTGGAAATCTCAATTGGGATCTACATCAATTGTCTGGAATAAGGTACGAATCAAGATCCTTTAGTGTTAGACGTTTGGTTTCTCTTGCATATAGGAAAGGATTGATTTCTGGAGTTAGTCTGTCTGTTGTGGTACCCCAACCCATAGGAATTTCTCTCTGTAACAGAATTGGTGACTCCTCTAGGGAGTTCCTAGTAATTGTCCTTTGGGGGTTTTTATAGGCATTCAATGTTCTTGAATTGCTTTGATTTCTCTATTTCTGAGTCGGGTCTGGGGGCATGTTTGCCTGGTAGTGTCTGATTGGTGTGACTTTTGTCTTAGCTTATCTGTTTGCCTTCATATTTTTACATTTTTCTTCCTGTACGTAAGTTTTTAACTCATGATCGCATATACACGCGGTTTTGATTGCTATATCCATGTACATACACGGGTTTTCTGCACACAGTCACGTATGCCCTGAGTTTTTCCTTTTAGAGGAAGATTTATTGTTGCTGGGTGAATTTTGATGATTGTTGAGTCTCCTTTGATACTGCTAGAGTTTGTATACACCTTTGTTTCTGACCAGAGACACCTTTTTTAGGGTAAATTTTTTCTTTTAAGAATGTTCTTGTCATTGCATTTTCGATTTTTTGTTTTGGGATTAGTGCATTAGATTCTTTTACCTTAGTACTTTTTGTGAGTGCTATTTGATTGTGCTTGTAGAGTCTGGGGGTGGTAGAATCATTCCTTTGCTTTACTATCTCATTTTTATTCAAAAAATCCAAAAATATTTGCTTCTTTGCATCATTATGCATTGCACTTTGCACTTTGCATGGTACTTGCACTAGGTTTGCTTAGAGAAGTATTAGTCAATCTTTCATATAGGAATGATTGCATTTGTCATTTGAAGAAAATTGTGCATTTCACATAGTAGCATGCCCTATTTTTCATTCAACACAATGCATTTGCATTGATTGTTAGGTGTGCATTTTACTTCATTTTGCATCATAACACCGTTGGTTGCACGGTCATCTACCTTTTTTTATTAATAAAGCCAAATAAAATCAACGCTTAATTAAAATGGATTACACTATTTTCTTTGATAGGGTACACCAACAAGATTAGGTTTTAGGGTCTTGGAATATTTCATTGAGAGTAAATTCTCCAAGACCACTAAACAACAACATGTATGTGTCTGTCCAGGTGAGAGTGTGAAATTCCTTGGTATAATTAGTGTTTTTCAGGATCCTCCTCTTATAAGGGAGTTAAGCACAAGGCAGTGTTAGCGGTTATTGATTGGGATGACCCCTAGTCATAACTGAGTAGCACTAGAGATATTTCCAGGATTGTATTCATATCTGGGGGCTCTTTCGAGAGTTTCAGGCTTTGCTACCCTGCCCATCTGATCAATCCCACCTGCGACTGTCTGCCTGAGCATTGATTATATTAAGGTAACCTTAGTTTCCTTACCTAGGTTATTGAGGGGGTACTTTGCAGGGGTTATTCTGCAGGTGTCCTAGCCAGGTTGGGGTTGGACAGCACAGTCGCTATATGCGTTGAAGCTGAGGGCCGGAATAATTGGTTATGAACCTCCACTTGTTATGTATGGGAGTCTCAAGCCTCTCCTAGAGGAGACATAACTGCTTCATTCAGGAGCTCACATATCCTACCCTTGTTTTCTTGTGATTGGATTTATATTATATTGGTGTATGCTCTGTGCATGTTAGCTTACTTAGGGTTTTGCGTAATTAGAGAGTCTTTTTCATTTTTGAGTCATTGTGGAGTTGGGTGTGGCACCCCACCGTTCTCGTCATTTAGCAGGACTTCCACCTTCTACATGTCCTCCTTCTTTGGGAGAGAGAAACAGAAAATATAGGAAGACTACTTCTCACATTGATTCACACACGATGGGAGATCATGAAGATGAAATTCCTGAGTTGTATTCTCCACCTCAGGAGGTTGGGGAAGAAGATCCTACTCCTGTGTATGATCCTTCACCTGATATACCTACACACTCTAGGTTCGAACCTTCACATGATACACCTACGCACTCGAGGTATGATCCCTCATTCACAGGTCGCCGGTATTGGATGGCGAGCGACAAGACTCATCATGAACCTGCGAGCACTAGTTATGTTAGTTATGGCATGTCTGGTATCCTTGCACATGATCCGGCACATCATGTCGAGTTGGAATTTTATCCTAGCACTATTCCTGTGGGCATTCCCATTCTTTTCCATGTAGAGAGATTTGGGAGAATGAGTCACATTGCACCCTCCATCCCGATGGTGGAGGCTACATCACACGTTCATCCTAGACCTAGTGTTAGTAGTCCTATTCAGATACTAGAACCAATATGAGTGACTGTAGGGAACACCACTTACATAGTTTCACATGTCCCTTCGTCCTCTATTCCTAGTTCTTCGAATGTTATTCCTCCTTATCATTCACATGGCCCTTCGGGCTGGAATGTAGCTACGAGTCATGTGCATACTACTACTACTTGCGTAGTTGTGTCTCAAAGTCAAGTATCTCCTGTTGTCTTGGGAGGTCGTATTCCTACTTCTGGAGGTCATATTCCTACTTCCCATACATCTATTCCTACCTATGGAGTTTCTCATGGGACATCTCATGGGACTTCTCTTGGACCATATTATGGACCATAATATGCATAGAGTTATTCACCTTATGGGTACGGGTATAAACAACCCACTTACTCCCCAAATTATGGCTTTGTAGCCCCAAATAGTCAAGGTACACCACATTATGGTGCTTCCATGCCACCCTACATGGGTCAAACGGGAGGAGGATACTATGGCCATGGCCATGGTGTTTACGGTCATTTGTCCTATGTGAACCAAAATTATCAGGGAGCGTCTCATCGACTTGCTCAACCTAGACTCCCTTTCCTCGCAACGTTAAATTTTCCTGACTTGCCGAGACTAGCGAATGATCCAGTCTCTCATGACCTAGCTTGGCTGGTTGTCCCTAATAAGCTTCCCTCAGACATTCCCAAATTTGAGGGAAAACTGGGAGAAGATCCTAGTGAACATGTTACTACATCTCACCTTTGGTGCTCTTCTAATTCCTTACACAAAGATTCGATCCATTTAAGGCTATTTCAATGCACCCTTATAGGTCCTATAATGAAATGGTACATAGAGTTACCTAGGGGGGCATTCATTTTGTTCAATGACCTAGCTATGAATTTTCTCAACCACTTCCAGCTACCAATGCATTACGACGTTGGTACATAACTCTTATCGACATTTCGGCAAGACAAAGCCACACATATCTCGGACCATATCTAAGAGTGGCGTAGAAGGAAAGATTGATTAAAGCTTTCATACCGCCAGAGTTTCTCCTCAAATGGTTCCTTAAATAGTTAGTAAATTATATAGCAAAGGATGTTTCTACATCCGGAGTTCAGAATGAGGAACAAGCCATTTTTAGGGCGCAGGAATTGGATTTTATTTATGCTCAATCCGATTTGTTATATGAGATCATTCCTAATGCTCTAGTTTTTGGTTTCGACCCTAAGATCAAACCTGGACCACATGCTGATGGCATGGTTGGTTGTACGAGTACCAAACCTGGGGATTCAGTTGTGAACTAGGTGAGTCAATTATCTATCAGCCAATCTTCCTCGGGACAAGCCATGGCTTCGTCTCAACCCACCCAAATGGTGAGTGTACTTTCAGTGCAATCGTCAGACCAGAAGGGTAACCAACAACCTGGAGGGAATAAGAAGAAGGGTAAAAACAATCGTAAGGGTCGGAATAGGAATGAAAATGCCAATTCTAATGACAAGAATGCCCAAAATGCCGGGGGGGACAAGAATCCTAAACCTAATGTTAAGTTTCCTTGCAAGTTGTGTAAGGATGACCACCTCACTCATTTGTGCCCTCAGATAGAAGAAGCCTTGATGTTCATAGCACAGGGCCTAGCTGTGCTGAGTAACACTTTACCTCATAATCAAAATATGAACTCGAGGACCCATGATCAGTCTAGTGGGGATCAAGATCCATCAGAATATTGTAGTGTTCATGGTTGCATCAATATCGTGTTAGAATAATCAACCCATAGTTTACCCACTTAGACATTAATTCATTTATTTTTGTCTTATTTGCCTAGTTCATGTGTCCCACCTTGTGCAAGTTGTTAATTGCCTATCCATAGAGGTAAAACTTGCCATATTTGACTCATGTAGCACTTGGGAAATCCTTATGAATCAAATCTACTTTATTCCTGGCCTCCTAGGCGCCCTTCTGCTTTTTCTGCTTTATTTCCTGCTTTTTCAGTGTTTTAAGGCACATAGGAAAGCAAGACTAGGTGAGGTGAACTAGTTTTTTGTCCTCTTCATCCTCCACTCTTTTCTCCATGAAAAATCATGTATGAGCTGCCATTCCACTACTCTTTAGCTTGCCCATGCGCCCTTGCCAATTCATGAGCTCCATGACAGATTTGGGATCAGCTTTTTACACCTATGGGGGATTTGCCTATTTTGAGTAAGCCTGCTTTATGCTAGTTTTGGATGCCTCCTTATGCATTCGACCTCTTGATGTATTCTATATATTCAACAACCTATTTTATTATAGGGTTGGCTATTGTACACTCAGTTAATATAATTTTGTGTTATAGCTCCATATTCAGTCTCCATTGTTAGCAATTTTGCATGATCAATTGATAATTGTTGTGGGTAAAATTAATCTACTGCTGGCCTGAATTTATACATGGTATCAGAGCCATTGTAGGTTGTTACTCTCCTTCAAAAATTGTTTTGCAGGTTCAACATCAAGACTGGGAGCCTTCTACTGACAGTCAAGACATATTTTCTAAAGCTATGGATTCACAGAAAACTATCTTGACTCCCTTCAACTATTTTGAATGGAAAGTAGAGATGGAGATCTTGTTGAGAGCGAAAGGCCTCTACAGGGTGACTATGGCTATAGAAGCAGAGCCCAATGCTACTGCAGAGAAGATCAAATGGCACAATCGGAGAGATGAGGCCTATGGCCTCCTATGTCTCAGTATTTCCCGAGACCTCCTTTTCCATCTCGATGGATTAACTTCACCGGAACAAGTATGGGAGAAGCTTTCTGATATTTTTGGAAAGACAGATGAGATGAGGGGACATCAGATCAAAAATGAGCTGATTTCTCTGAGTCCCAATAGCTTTGAATCCCTGCAGCTATATTTCTCCAAGTTCAAAGCACTAGTTTTGCAGCTGAAGCAGTGTGGTATCGAAAAGAAAGATGATCAGCTCGTATTGACCATCCTCTTGAAGCTAGGACCTGACTACTCAGTATTTTTTTCGACCTTCTATGCCACAAAACTCACAGCTCGAACCTGGAAGATGCCTAGCCTTGCAGATTTCATGGAATCTCTCACACAAGAACATGACAAGCTGGTGATGATGGGCACCATCAAACCATCCAAAGATCAAGCTTTGATTGCTGGAGATTCGAGGGTGGATTCAAAAAGAAAAAAGAAAGCTAAAAAGCCACCTGAGCAAAGAGGAGACAAGAAGCAGTCTCCAAAGGATCAACAAGGTCCCAAGAAAAATACCCAGAAGAAGAAAAACAAAGGTGAAATGAACAAGTGCTCATATTGTTCGAAGGGAAATCACACTGAAAGCTCTTGTATGAAAAAACAGATTGATATGCTGACCAATATCCTGGAGAAGAATGGCATCTCCCTTCTAGAAAGCTCAAAGAAGAGAGAATGAGGATCAAGTTCCGATGAAAGAGAGAGAGTTCATGCTCTAGTTTCTGGCACATCAAGCTCACCCAGTTTTATCATAGATTCTAGAGCTTCAAGACACATGGTTTCGACTAAGGAGGCCTTCTCCTCACTGGATATGTCGAAAGGACCATCTATTGTACTGGGAGATGACTCTCTCACTGAAAGTAAAAGAAAAGGAAGGATAGATCTTGATCATGGTAATTTCAGTAATGTGCTGTATGTCCCTGGTCTCACCTCCAACCTCCTCTTAGTGTACCAGATGACCCACACTGGGTCTCCTAAGAAATTCATATTCTCCCCCAATGAAGTTGAGATCACAGAAATCTCAAGTGATAGAGTCATTGCAAAAGGAGTAGCGAATCATGCTCAAAAGGTATACATGTTTTCACACTTCCTACCTTACTCAAACCCCTCTGCTCTTCTTATCCATGCTAATGAAGCTAGCAAGCTATGGCATGAAAAATTTGGCCATATAAATTACAAGTATCTGTCTGATCTTAGTGAGAAAGAAATGGTCATAGGGCTGCCCAAGATAAAATTTTCCAAAGGAGTCTGCCAAGGTTGTATCCTAGGAAAACACCCATAGCATAAGTTTGAGAAAGCTAGTCATGAGAGAACCTCTGCACCCCTCGAGTTGATTCACAGTGATGTTGTTGGCCCATTCCCTCATATGTCCATGAGTCAGGACAAATATGCATTGACCTTTATTGATGATTTTTCCAGGTATTGTTGGGTTCACTTCATGAAACACAAGTCTGAAGTTTTTGGCCTATTCAAAGTCTTTAAGGCTTTGGTTGAAAACCAGTGTGGAAGGAAACTCAAGGTCCTTAGATCTGACAATGATGGTGAGTATGTCAAGTCTGAGTTTATTAACTATTGTGCAGATGCAGGTATTCAGATGCAGCATTCTATTCCCTACACACCACAGCAAAATGGTGTTGCTGAGAGGAAGAACATATCACTGAAGGAGATGGCAACATGCATGATGGAGGCCAAAACTTTGCCACCAAAGTACTGGGCCGAAGCTATCAACTGTGCAGCCTATATTCATAATAGGGTGCCTCACAAACAGCTTGATGGCATGACTCCCTTTGAAGCATGGAGTGGGCACAAGCCAGATGTGACCCATTTCAGGATTTTTGGCTCAAAGGCATGGGCTAGAATCCCGACAGAGAAGAGGAAGGCTTTGCAGCCCCAAATCCAAGAGTGTCTTTTTGTTGGATACTCTGAAGATTCAAAAGGGTACAATTTGATAAATTTGAGCACAAACAAATCCTTCATTGAAAGGTGTGTTCAGTTTGAAGAAGAACCCCTTGCAGAAGTGGAAAATGGTGAAGCCTCTTCACCACCTGAACCTCAAGAAGTAAGTAAAGAGTTTGTTGAACATGATGATTCTGATTTGTCTGATGGATATGAGTTTATTGCAGACCCTAACAGCCCCACAAGGCCTAAATGGGCAGCCAAGACACTACATGCAGCAGGAGAGCTAGCTGGGGATCCCAATGACGCGAGGACTAGATCTCAATTTGAGAGTGGTCTGTGCATGAAGGATCCTATGTTTGCTGAAAAATTATATTTGATGGTGGAGTCTGATCCTCAAACATATGAAGAAGCAGCAGGAGATCCAAGATGGCAAGCTACCATGAAGGAGGAGTTCAGCTCACTCCAGAAGAGCAACACATGGGAGCTAGTGGAGCTTCCTCCAGGGAGAAAACTAGTACAGTGTAAGTGGGTATATAAGACCAAATTTGCTGCTGATGGTTCACCACTGAAGTACAAGGCTATATTGGTAGCTAAAGGCTACTCACAGGTTCATGGCATCGATTACAATGAGACCTTTTCCCCAGTGGCAAAGATGGATTCCATCAGGCTAGCTCTAGCCATTGCAGCCTCAAGGCAATGGGAGGTACATCACATGGATGTAAAATGTGCCTTTCTAAATGGAGATATCACTAAGGAGATATATATGCAGAATCTTCAAGGTTTTGCTACTAACCCTTCTCTTTTGTGCAGGTTGAGAAAGTCATTGTATGGGCTAAAGCAAGCCCCCTGGGCTTGGTATGCCAAGATAGATAGCTTCTTGCTATCTCTGAATTCTGTTCGGTGCAAATCAGATCCAAATCTCTATTTGAAGTATGTTAATGGTTCATTAATGATAATTGTGTTATATGTTGATGAACTCCTCATTACAGGAAGCTCACAGGCTGAGATTGCTTCCTTAAAAGGAGCTATGAACCAAGCCTTCTCCATGATAGATTTGGAGCTCTTAAGTCAATTTCTGGGGCTTGAGATTGCTCAAACCAAAGCTGGAATAAAGGTGCACCAGTCCAAGTATGCCTTGGATTTTCTGATCAAATTCAGAATGCAAGACTGCAAAGCAAGCAAAACTCCTTTCCTTTCAGGAGTGAAGCTAGAGGAAGATGATTCTCCACCGATGGTAAACAATACACTGTATAGACAATTGATTGGATGGTTATTGTATTTGACACATACTCGACCTGATATTTGTTATGCACTAAGTGTGGCTTATAGATTCATGGATCAGCCTCATGAGATCCATTGGAAAGCAGCCAAAAGGATCTTAACTTTGTTCAGGGAACAAGGACACATGGGATCTTCTATAAGGCAAAATCTGATCTTGATTTGATTGGATTTACTGACAGTGATTGGGCAGGTGATATCACAGATATAAAGTCCACTTCAGGGTATGTGTTCATGCTTGTAGAAGGTCCAATCAACTGGTCAAGCAAGAAACAAAGTGCCATTGCACTCTCATCTACAGAAGCTGAGTACATAGGAGTTGTTAATGCAGCAACTCAGTGTTTATGGTTGCAGGGTTTACTTGGAGAGTGTGGTTTCGAACCTGAGTACTCAACTACCATCTACTATGATAACCAGAGTACCATTCGAATCTGCAAAGATCCAGTTCAGAAGCAGAGAACCAGACACATTGAGATTCACATGCACTACATCAGAGAGCTTGTGCATGATGGCACCATTCACCTACTCTTCTGTTCATCTTCAGAACAAGTAGCTGATATCTTCACCAAAGCATTTTGTGAGAAGACCTTCAGTAATCTCAAATCACTGTTGGGGATTGCTGATCATGCTGTAAAGGCATGAGTGGAGACAAGATTCTACAATTTTGTTTTACAGTCCATGTTTAAGGGAGGATTTTCCCAAGTTGGTTTTGCCTCTTTCCTTGTTTCATATGGACTTGCAGTATGTAAAAGGGTGACTAAGCCTTGTTTCTAGGCCCTATATTTTTGATTTATTACTCATAAATTCAGGCTTAAGGGGGGGTGTTAGAATAATCAACCCATAGTTTATCCACTTAGACATTAATTCATTTATTTTTGTCTTATTTGCCTAATTCATGTGTCCCACCTTGTGCAAGTTGTTAATTGCCTATCCATAGAGGTCAAAATTGCCATATTTGACTCATGTAGTGCTTGGGAAAGCCTTAGAAATCAAATCTGATTTATTCCTGGCCTCCTAGGCACCCTTTTTCTTTTTCTTCTTTATTGCCTGCTTTTTCAGTGTTTTAAGGCACATAGGAAAGCAAGACTAGGTGAGGTGAACTAGTTTTTTGTCCTCTTCATCCTCCACTCTTTTCTCCATGAAAAAGCATGTATGATCTGCCATTCCACTACTATTTAGATTTCCCATTCGCCCTTTCCAATTCATGAGCTCCATGACAGATTTGGGATCAGCTTTTTACACCTATGGGGGATTTGCCTATTTTGAGTAATCCTGCTTTATGCTAGTTTTGGATGCCTCCTTATGCATTTGACCTCTTGATGTATTCTATATATTCAGCAAGCTATGTTATTACAGGGTTGGCTATTGTACACTTAGTTAATATAATTTTGTGTTACAGCTCCATATTCAGTCTCCATTGTTAGCAATTTTGCATGATCAATTGATAATTGTTGTGGGTAAAATTAATTTACTGCTGGCCTGAATTTCTACACATGGTGCACACTGCTAAGGTTGTGACTCATACGAAGGACTATGGTTCATCACAACCAGACCTTGGAAAGGATCCTACTCCACCCGGGAGTCCTTTGCGTATTGAAAACCCTATGGATAAACCTGAAGTTGCATCTCACATTCCTAAGGGATTCCTTAAGTGTTCAGGGCACAATCCTAATTCCCAAGCCACCCAGAACTATTCTGTTGTCGAGGATTTGGGCCACACTCCTTGTGCGATGTCTACACTCGAAGTACTTTAGAGTTGTCCTTCGCCACTACTCTTTAGCTTTCCCATGCACCCTTTCCAATTCGTGAGCTCCATGACAGATTTGGGATCAGCATTTTACACCTATGGGGGATTTGCCTATTTTGAGTAAGCCTGCTTTATGCTAGTTTTGGATGCCTCCTTATGCATTCGACCTCTTGATGTATTCTATATATTCAGCAACCTATGTTATTACAGGGTTGGCTATTGTACACTCAGTTAATATAATTTTGTGTTACAGCTCCATATTCAGTCTCCATTGTTAGCAATTTTGCATGATCAATTGATAATTGTTGTGGGTAAAATTAATCTACTGCTAGCCTGAATTTCTACACATGGTGCACACTGCTAAGGTTGTGACTCATGCGAAGGACTATGGTTCATCACAACCAGACCTTGGAAAGGAGCCTACTCCACCCGGGAGTCCTTTGCGTATTGAAAACCCTATGGATAAACCTGAAGTTGCATCTCACATTCCTAAGGGATTCCTTAAGTGTTCAGGGCACAATCCTAATGCCCAAGCCACCTAGAACTATTTTGTTGTCGAGGATTTGGGCCACACTCCTTGTGCGATGTCTGCACTCGAAGTACTTTAGAGTTGTCCTTCGCAAAGGAACGCTTTTCTTTCTGCTCTTGGTGTTAACGATTATCACTCTTCCTCTGTCATCAAATTTGAAACCGTGGGACTACATCCTCGCTTGCCTTACTATGTGTCTCTCTTGATTCATGTAGAATTTCTTAACATGACCGTCAAATGCACTGTGATTGACGAAGGCGATGCTACTTCTGTGATGTCTTTGGCATGTTGGAAGGGTTTGGGTTCCCCCGAGTTGTCTAAATCTGCTACCATGTTGACTTCTTTTTATGATAGATCATTTTGGCTGCATGACATTCTTCCTTCCCTTAAGGTCCGTTTGGGAGGAAAGACTGTCACCATCAAGGCCGAGGTAGTTGATGCACCCCTTGACTACAATCTATTACTGGGTAGGAATTGGATGTACAGTGTGCAAGCCATAGCTTCTTCTCTATTTCGAGTTGTATGATTTTCATTTAATGGGAAGATAGTTATGATTGATCAAATGTCATTCAAGAATCTGTGTGTTACTGCATCTTCAGGAGCTTCTGTCCTGATTGTTGTGCACTCTCAGCCGGCAACTAGGAGTGTGGGTGTTGGCATGTACCCATCCCTTATGGGATCCTTTAGTTGTCCTGCACCTATTCTTATGATCAGGTCTAGTTCTAGTGAGGCTTCATCATCATTGCATTCGGTGTCTTTTTGCACCACTCATATGGAAGATCCTTGGATTCTTCCTACACCGAGTCCTTCGTGTGAGCCTATTGGAACAGACGTGTCGTTGCCTACAGCAATGATAGCATATCAAACTAATCTTGAATGTGTTGAAGAGCCTAGTCCTTCGTCTTCACGGATGGAGGAGGAGGACCCATATGTGCTTCCTGCATGGGCAGTTGAGTCTTCTCACACACATGACTACCTTGATAGTGTTTTTCCATCAGATGAAGCTATTATTGAGGCTATGTCTGGAGTTGAGCCACCTTGGGAAGAGTTGCATCATAGATCTTATTTTCTTCCCGAGCTTGACTATTTGGAGTGTGAAGAATTTAGGGAGATTCTTAGTGAGAGAATTGGTAGTCCTGTGGTTCCATTAAGCTCTCCTGGTCCGATGGCTGATGGAAACATGGAGAATATATCTCCTACCATTCCTATCAATATCTCTCGCAATCCTTGCAATATTGAGAAGGTCTATATTGGGGCAGAATGTTCCCATGCTGAGATTCAAGAGTATACCGAGCTTTTCAAAGAATTTCGTGATGTATTTGCTTGGTCATACGAGGAAATGCCAAGTATCGACCCTCGCATTGTTGAGCTTGAAATTAAAACTTATCCCAATGCTAAGCCTGTTCGACAACGCTTGCGTGAGGTGAATACTAGGAAAGCACCCGCGATTAAGGCTGAGATAAAAAAGTTGTTGAATGTCGGTTTTATCTATCCCGTTCCCTTGATGGAGTGGGTTTCAAACCCTGTTCTGGTTGATAAGAAGCAGGGAACGATCCGTATATGCACTGATTTTTGTGACTTGAATCGTTCCTGTCCTAAGGATAATTTTCCCACACCATTTATTGATCAAATTTTGGATAAGTGTGCAAGAAGCAAGGTATTTTCATGGTATTTTCCTTTATGGAAAGCTTTTCCAGATACAATCAGATACAAATAAAACCTAAGGACCAACATAAGACTTCCTTTATTTGTCCTTGGGGTACCTTTGCATATTGAAAAATTCCTTTCTGCCTTAAAAACGCCGGAGCCACTTTTCAACGAGCTATGACCTTAATCTTCCATGATTTAAAATTGATTATTGACATCTTTTTAGATGACCTCGATGCCCATTCTTGTCAGAGGATGCGTCATTCCTACCATTTGAGATTAATGTTCAAAAGGTACCACCATTACTTGGTCAGGTTAAATCCTCATAAGTGCATCTTTTGTTTGAAGTCTGGTCGCTTATTAGGGTTTATTGTCTCCAAGGAGGTTATAAGAGTCGACCCTTTGAAGGTTGAGGCAATACTTCAATTGTCTCCCCCGAGAAACATTAGACATATTCAATGTTTGCAAGGCATGGCAATCTCCTTACAGAGATTCATCGTTAACTTTGCCAATTTGACTAGAGGATTTATGCGTCTTTTGAAGAAGGACACTACCTTTTGCTAGGATGAGCGAGCCCAAGATTCCTTTGATGCGCTTAAATGAGCCTTATCATCGGCCCCGGTGATTAGTCCACCTGACTATAGCTGTGACTTTTTACTTTATGTGGTCGCGTCCATGAAGACGATCGGTATGGTTTTGGTTCATGGGGATGAGGAGCTCCAGGAGCATGTCATATATTATTTGAGCCGAAACCTTATAGATGCAAATATCTTCTATTCCCATGTGGAGAAGCTTGCCTTAGCTACTATTCATGCGGTTCAAATATTGAGACACTATATTCTCCTTCGCCAGACCTTGGTGGTAGCCCATGTCAATCCATTTTAGTTCATCCTCACTAGAAGGATGATAGGGGGAAAGTATAATAAGTGGATTGTCATCTTGCAAGAATTCAATCTCGAGTTTGTTTTGGCAAAATCGAAGAAATCATTGATTTTTGTGGAGCTTATATCTGATTTCCCAAGCGAAGAGGAGGAGGAGGTTTGTGAAGATACGTTTTTCGATGAACACATTTTCCTGATCTCAACTTTGGATCCATAGTATGGGGATATTATCATATATTTGCAAACATTGAAGGTCCCTACTCACCTTTCATGGGATGAACGACGATGGTTACGTCACGTATCCAAGAATTACCTCATAGTGGATAACACATTATACCACCGTGGGGTAGATTCCATTTTACGTTTTTGTTTAACTCATGAGGAGGCTGAGCTTGTGCTGAATGATTGCCACAGAGGGGTGTGTGGTGGTCATTTATCTGGGCTTTCTACAGCCCAAAAAGTCTTGAGAGAAGGTTATTTCTGGCTGTCGATCTTTAAAGATTGTGTTAATGCAGTCAATAAGTGCCACCCTTTCCAAGTGTTTGCACGTAATATGCGCTCATATCCTACCCTGTTACATCCAATTATCACCGTCGATCCCTTCACTAAGTGGGGGCTTGATTTCATGGATTGCAACCCAGCTTCAACCATGGTGGCTTCACTTGTTGACCAATATCCTATCACATTAGTTCATATTGTGGATTTTAAAATTATTAAAAATTGAACCAATATATTGCAGGTATTGGGGGGATGAGGGGTTTAAGTTGGGGGTGGGTAGGGTGGTTTATAAGGATTGAGGTATAAAAAGGGGTGGGGAGGAGGTTTTAAGTATTGGGAGGGGGTTTCAACAAAAATATTTTGGGTCAATATCTCTGGAAATTAAGGGTATTCTTTAATATCCCACGATCGCACGTGCTATGTGAGATGTTCACTAAGTGAAGTCCCTGTGGCTTCAACTAGGGGGCATCATCATATTATCATGGTTGTTGACTATTTCACGAAATGGGCTGAGGCTATGCCCACGGTTAAATCTGATGGTGAGACAGCCACACATTTTGTATTCAACCAAATCATTACTCGGTTCGGTATTCCGAAAGAGCTTGTCACTGACCATGGTAGGCACTTTCAGAATCAGATGATGGAAGAGTTGGCCTCAAAGTTAGGGTATTAGCAGGAGCATTCTTCTTCTTATTACCCTCAAGCGAATGGACAGGTTGAAGCAGTGAACAAATCACTCAAGTCCATTCTCCAACAAACCATTGCACAAAGCAAGACCAATTGGCATATCATGTTATATCCTGCTTTGTGGGCTTATAGGACCACGGTTAAGACTGCCATTGGTTTTTCTCCATATCAGCTTGTACATGGAGTGGAGTCTATATTGTTGGTTGAGTGCAAAATCCCTTCTTTGAAGCTAGCCATAGAGCTCTTACCAGACACTTTCCCATTGGAGGAATGTTTGTTCCTCTTAGAGCAGCTTGATGAGCAGCGCCAAGATGCCTTGGTGGCTCTAGAAGTGAATAAGCGTCGCATTAAGGTCCAGTATGATAAATATGTCTATCCAAGGAAGTTTAGTGAAGGAGATCTGGTCCTTTTGTGGGATCAAGCTAAAGAACACTTGGGGGTAGGAAAATTTAACCCCATGTGGCATGGTACTTATGTTGTTAAACACGTGTTAGAGAAGGGCGCATATGAGTTAGTATATTATGAGGGGACAGCCTTGGCGGAGCCTAGAAATGGGCTCTATCTTAAAAAGTACTATGCATGATTCTTAGCCAGGGCTGACTATTGTATATTATTGTACACTATTTTCCATAGTTAGGTTTTTCTTATGGTGATCGGGTTTGTTGATTAGCTTTCATTTCTTATGGTAGATGTCAATGGAGTCTTCCATCTATATAGGATTCGCGGATGGTGATAGCCATCACACTCATCACTTAGCCTCTGTTGCTTGGGTGATTTATACTCCTACAAGTCAGGTATTGTCTTCAGGAGGCATATGTTTATGGCCCTCTTCAAGCAATGTTGCTGAATATAGTGTCGTTATCGAGCTTCTACGGGATGCCATTTCACATGGTGTTCTATCTCTTGAGGTACGTTTTGATTCGGAGTTAGTAGTGTCACAACTTAATGGCTTGTATCATGTTAGGGATCCAACATTATTACAAAGATTCTTACGTGTGAGATTGTTAGAACGGAAATTTGACAACATAACATACATACATGTTCCAAGAATTTATAATCAAGTTGCTAACTCATATGCTAACTATGTGTTAGATTGGAATTTGTTTCACAGACAATAAGCTCATAAAAAACATACATTTTTACACATGTAAATAAATAAATCGATCATCATAAAAAAATTTCATTAAACATCCAAAATGTGATAATACATAAGTGTCATAATACAAAAATGGGGCTTCCAAGCCACCAAGATATAAATACACAGTAGTACAAAATGTATCACTCCCAGGTATCTAAGCCTGGGGAGGAGGAGGGGGGTTCTGATCGTGGAATGTCACCACGGCTCTAGCTAGCCATCGAAACAACCACACCCATGCTCGTGGCACACCCACCACCTGATGCTGCATGGCCTCAGGTAGGTCCTTGACCTGTGCCATGGGTACCCTATGTGTCAGCCGCACAAA
This sequence comes from Pseudotsuga menziesii, assembly GCA_001517045.1. NCBI lineage: Eukaryota > Viridiplantae > Streptophyta > Pinopsida > Pinales > Pinaceae > Pseudotsuga > Pseudotsuga menziesii. Next base: position 45,786 of record LPNX010950187.1, on the reverse strand, counting down.
GTTGGTATGAATGCTTTGGAGCGCCCACTCCGCATCCACACCCATAATTTCATCTCCTCTTCCCCTCCATCTATGACGAAGGAAGCCTTCAGGCCACCATGGTCCTACATCTGCATACATATGACAGGATGTCACTATGTGTTGTCACGCAAAAACATGTCTTTTTGAGTCTATATATATTAAAAAACACAAAAAAATTAAATAATTCACAAAACTTAAAAAGAGGGCTAGGATTCGTTACCAATGTCACTGTATGCTGATCCTAGTGGTAGAGGCATGTCGAGATCTCCCCGAAAATATATCCCTGCATAGGGGTAATCAGCGATGGAAACTATCTGTTGCTGCCACCATGGAAAGAAATCAGTTGGATAGGGGTTGGACACCCTGCCTCCACCCAGTCTGCACTTTGCATATGCCCAACATCGTTGGGCAAGATCTCGAACCCCGTGAAGAGGAATGTCAACTCTAGGGCTCAATCCTGGAACATGCTCAAAGAGGAACATGCTCAGTATACTGCTGAAACAAAAATTTCATACCTTGCCCATCTTGCACTCACTGAGCTGGTCCTTCATGTTTCTCAACAGTGGAATACTCCAATCATAAATTGTGGGTCTCATGCACTCCACTACATAGAACATCAGGGGCCGTGAGGCCTGGTGGAGTGAGGCTAGCCCTAATATCCTACCGAGTGTCAGTAATATGGCCTTTAGGCCTACCACCTATATGGAGTTAGTTGGGATCTGACTCCTGACCTTCTCTATGTCCAGATAACAGTATACAGCTATATACTCATCTATGGTGAGGCCACCTCTGGGCCTGCGAGAACGTACGTTCACCACTTCCCCCCATTGAGACAATCCAGTAATGAAGTATATGTTCTCCACTTATATGGTGAGGGACATCCCGTTGATCTGGAACGACTTTGAGTCAGGATCCCAGTAGTCTACTGGCATCTGCAGCAGTCTTGGTTTGGCCCTTAAGCCACCAAGACACCAAAACTTGTAGAGCCTGCATGCACGAAGAGCCTGTTGTGCCATTAGATCGCCTCTTACTACTTCTTCTGCATCCCCGTGCTCTCATTCCCTCCATTCTAGAACCATCTTGCACATTTAATTCAAGTTTGGGTCCTTAGATATCTTAGAAAAGCTTGAACGCGGCCGCATACACGACTGTTTGCTAAACAACCGCGTATGTACACGACTTTGGGACATTTTTTCGTGTATAGCCAACCCTATACGTAGAAAAATCCTTGATTTCCATGTGGGCCATGGTGCATAATTTAGGATGGCTGAGAAATCAAATTAGACCATCAAAAATTGAAAAATTTACATGTAAATGAAAGAGCAGGTCATGGGAAGTTACTTGGAAAAAATGATGTTGGATTCCGCCAGCTAGATGTCCTGGAATTCGCGTATGAAGTTCTGAGCTCAATTGGGTAAAAATTTCAAATGTTATATAATGTTTTGAATTTTTAAATATTTATAGAAATTTTTCAAATTTTTGAAAATTTTTACCCCCTTTTCTATAGTTTTTTATCGTTTCTGACCCTTTTGGACCGTTTTTTACTAATATATGATGTAGGAGACCGTTTTGAGCACCGTTTCAACTATTGTTTTGACCCGTTCGTGTCAATTTCAGGTATGATGTTTAAATTGGCATATAGGTTAGGTTTCACCTCTATTTTCATTTTGCATGACCTTATGACCATTTCATTATAACCTTAGGTACAAACCCATTCTATCTTGTCATGAAACATTCTTGTTGTTTTAGAAGTGACATGATGTGAATGGTAGAGCTTGACCTTACATGGGTACCCTAGTTAGCTCCTTGTTTACATTTGGTTCCCATGCCGACAGTTTGTCTTTTAGGATGTGGGTGTCCATTTTATAGTATCGCCATGACATTTCGCAAGAGCCTCATACTCCTCTTGATCTTTTGCTGTCCTGTTTCCCCAGGACTCCCTTATGTCAAGTTGTAATTGCATTATCATGAGCTTTTCCTGCCTTATTGATCCTTATGTCAACTTCCCTGACTTTGAGTATCATCCATATAGCCCGAGCTTGTCTCATGTCTAGCCACGCAGAGCCATTTTATATATCCTTTGTAGCTTGATTCCCTATTTTTATCAGGAGGGGGCTTTCCCCTGAGTGTTGCTATCCTACACATGTGTCGTTGGATTTGAGCATAGGTATGTTCCGCTGCTTGGAACTAGTTTTTTTTCCCATTTGACACTCATCTCCTCCTAGTCTGTAACTATAAAGCAAGTTTATTCTTTTTCAAGCTTTCCAACTATTTGAAAAAGTCAAAAAAAAATCAAAAAACCAAAAAACCGGACAAGAAAAGATGTTATATTTGGCAGTAGTCGAGTCATGTTGCCTTCGAATAGAGCACTGTATATCACATCGGTTGGTTGGGTTAATAGTTTGACTTTAGGAGGTGTACTCATTTCTTTGAGTTTATCTCCACCAACTGGTTAAGCTTCCAGTCCCTATGGAGCCTCTATCAATGCCTCCTATGTCGCAAAGATGTCCCAGTTTTGTATCGAGTCTATGCTACCTACATTCAGTCACCATTCACCTTTATGCTCTTGTTCGAAGGAAATTGAAACCTGAGTCAGCCATTCCTTAGTTATCTTGACTTTGCATGTCGGCCATTCTCGGTACAGTTACTGGTTCGTGCGCCTTATGATCGAGCCCTTCCACATTATACAGCTTTGCTGAGTACCTCATGTTGGATGATGGGGGATGCCTTAATGCCCTCCTTCCAGCAGATTTCATCCCATCGAATTCAGATCATTTATTCTGGGATAGGAATCTAGAGTCATGTTTGAGTGCCTTGAGACTTGCAGTCATCAATGGCAGGTTTTCTCGCCATCGACAGTTTTTGGGAATACATCAATGTCCCCTGAACGATGGATTCTCTCAAGTGTTTGACCTCAACACATTTATTCACACTTGTTAGTTTGCACTCTAGTACCTTGATTCCCATTTTCATTATTGGTGGGTGATCTCGCATCTGTTAACGGTATACATCAATGACCGGTAATCAGATGATGGACTACTATGTTCAACCTCAACACCTCTATTCACATAGTAGGACATGTACTCGTAGCAGTTTATGTAGAAGACCTTCCAGATTGGTGGCATCTCTTATATGCTACCTCCTTGATCGTGTCAGTGTTCATGAGATTTCAGCTCTCGTGACTTGATTCCAGTATATGTCAGACATTTCCAGCCATTATGGAGATCTTGATCCATTATATATCTTTAGTCTTCATGGAGATCATGATCCTTTGTATATCTTCTTCATGGAGATTCTGATCTATTTATATTGTACATGGTGATGACCGCATATGTTATATTGTATCATGCCTATTCATGGCCATTGTACTCTTATGCATCCGGGACTACTATATCTATTTGTAGTTATGTGCAAAGTTGTATCATTATATAGTGCTGATTGGATGGCTGGTTCTTCCACTGGGTTCTTCATCACTTCACTTCTGGGATGGACTTACAATGTATTTCGGCCATAGTATGACCCCTCTGACCTCACACATTAGGGGGCATTTATTATAGCTGATTTTACCATACATGGTGAATTACATTTTTATGGCCTTCCTTGTCCCTCAGCAGAATCCTTAGACCCCATGGACCATTTTTGTACTTTTGATGTTTCCAATATCATCCCTAAAAACATGCAAAAATTGCCATACATGACTTTTAAACCCTTTCTCGTGTATATACGTGGGTTTGACCCCTAAAACCGCATACATCGGGATGTGTGCAAAAGGCCAAATTCTTTTGGAGTTTTCCTTGATGTGGATCTGACTCACTTGTCTCCTGGCCTTCCATATACCTTGAGATCGCTCGGATTCAACCTATCATTACCCCATTGAAGAGCTATATATGAAACCCTTTGGATACATTGAAGGCATGAGGAATTCAGAGCAAGAGAACTATAGTCCATTGTTGCCGGAGCTTATACTTGAGTCTGCATCCCTTTGTCCCTTGGAGCACTCTTCTGTTCTTCCCAAGCTTGCCTTTTTCTTGTGAGCTTGCTATCGAGAGATGGAGGGTTGAAGTGGTGGAGGCCCAAGTGGGGGACTCAGTTTCTTCGATTCGCAGACGTGTCGACAAAGGTTGTCACTATTGTAATCTCTATTTTATATAAATAGAAATATCTTTTCCTGTCCAATAATGTGTATTTAAATGAGTATTTGATCCATGGATGTTTTTAAATGCTTATATGTTATTGATTATATATGCTAGACTAGGTCTAACACGATTATATATAGCATGCTTGTCTTGTTTATTAAATGTTGAGGAAGCAATTTATCAATTCAAGCTGGAGTTGGAAAGCTCAACGGGGATCTACATCAACCGTCTGGAATAAGGTACAAATCGAGATCCTTTAGTATTAGACTCTTTGGTTTCTCTTGCATATAGGAAAGGATTGATTTATGGAGTTAATATATCTGTTGTGGTACCCCAAGCCATAGGAATTTCTCTCCATAACAACCCTAGCAATAGGAAACTTTCCTTTACAACGGAACTAGAGACTCCGCTAGGGAGAGCCTTCTATGTTTGGGGTTTCTCTGTATTTATTTCATCCTTTTGTAAAGTTTTAGGTCCTTCTTGCCACTTAGGAACACCGTCTAAATCTAATAGAACAGCTCCGCTGCCTTCCTAAGGCATTTTTTGACCTTTTTTGGGTTTTTCCCCACCCATAGACAAGTTGCAGACTGGACAATCGCATGTCTGGTTTGTACACTTGACTTGTTATACTGTCAACCTATGTATGATACATGACCTGTCAGTAGTAAAACCCATGTGTGCTTGTACATGTGACTTGATATACTATCAACCTGCGTATGATACGCGACCTATCAGTAGTACAACCCGTGTGTGCCCCTAAAACAATGTTTTTTCCTCATTTTTGTGGTTTTTTTTGCTGTTGTGGTTTGTTTGGTAGTTCTTTTGGGGTCCTCTGCAGGTGCATGACTACAAGGAGTTAGTGTCATCCCTTTTTTGTTGTTCTTTATCTATGTGGTAAGCCTTTTTATAGCATTAGGGTTTTGTCTTTGCTCTTTCCCCCCACACCCTTTGCTTGGCATGATTTTTGGCTTATGTTTCTGGTCAACCTCTGTTAGTGATCTTTGTCTGAGTTCAGAAGCTTGTTGGTGTTTGTTTCCTTCTTATTTTGTTGGTTAAATTCACCATGCCAAAATAGTTGAATTGTCTTTATGCAAGCCTTCCTTCCAAGTAGGGTTTATATTGACTTTAGGGTATTCTAGAGTTTGTTTGGTGGTTGTATAGCAGAGTTCCTTTTGCTTTGTTCTTGTCATCTGCATACTTTTCATTGTAGGTATTTTTTCTTTTGCATTTATAAAAGAAAAATAAAAAGAACATATAGTGTTTAATATGCATGTAGATTAGGGTTTTGTCTTTAATGCACTGCATATCATTATTTTTGAAAAAATAAAAGAATTTGTTCTTTTGTGGCTTTCAAGTTTCTATTTGAAAAGAAAGAGAATAGTTTTTGCTTTTTTTGCATTTCATTTCTCTTTGCTTAGTCATTTTGTTTCAATTTTGAGTCAAAACACCACATAAGTTTCATGCCATTTACCCTCTTACTAGAAAAATCCTATTAAATAAACGATATAATTTAAAAATTATTAGTAAGTTTTATTTTATAGGTTCCTATACCAACTAGCTTAGGCTAGACTTGTGGATTAGAGAGTTTTAACTCTCCACAAGTATAAAATTTCATACGTAGTTGTCCAATCACTAGGTAAATACTTTTCTATGTTCATTGTATATGAAAAGCTCCTCTCAAACAGGAGTTAAGCACGAGGACGCGTGAAGGCTTGGACTGAGGAGATAACCCTCTAATTCCTTGTCAAAGCGTAGACCACAGTTTTTGCACATCTGGGGATTCTATCTTAGAGAGGGTTTTGGGCTTTGCTACCCTGCCCATGCGTATGAAATAGGCTTGCAACTGTCAATATAGTTAAGGTATCCTTTAGTCTCTTTGACATCTAGGGTTCATACACGGATACACCGAAAGGCTATTTCTGGTTGACCTTGGCTGGCTTGGAAGGTAACCCCAGTAGAAGGTGTGGGAGGGTGGTGGGTGATTCCTCTGCTTGTGCCTAAGAACATCTATAGGGATTCCAGGTACCTATCTATCAAATTTCTTCTGGAAAGAATATCTTATACCTATTTGTCTGTTTGGCTTTAGGACATTTTTAGTGAGTGTTGTGTGGTTTGTCTGTACTTAGTCTTCCTTTAGGTGTGTGCTTGGTACTTTTGGTTTCTTGTCGACCTCATACTTTGTCTTATTGTTTGAAACTATGGCTAGCACCCCTTTGAACATCAACCAAGAGATCCCCATGCTAGGAACTCCGTGTACTATTCCTCTCACGGTGAATGTTGGTGTTCCTTTGATGGCCACTTTGAATCTGCCTGGATTCACCCTAGGGCTACCTGTGTGTTTTTCTTCCACTCCAACCATATTGAATGCTCCTGATGCTTCTCAAGTAAGCTCCTTATATCAAGGGCATCAAAACAATGCTTCCCCTTCACCTGTAGTTGATTCTCCTCCTCCTTCTACCTCACATGGTGAAAGCACTAATACTAGTAACCGGCAGTCTAAAATGAGTAAAATAAGGAGGAATAGGAAGAAGGAACATAAGAAAGGAGGCACATGTTCAAATTCTGTAAGTTAAGTTGAACCTCACCACCCAACCTCTACAGTTCATGCCGGGGGAACCTATCCAACCTCTGTAGGTCATGTTGGATCTAAGCATTCAATCTCTACAAGTCAAGTTGATATTAACCATATAGCCTATGTGGATCATGTTGGTGGGATTCTTCCAACCTTTCCATGTCACGTTGGATCCAGTCACTCATCCTCTGTAGTTCATGTTGAGGGCACCCGTTCAACCTCATATGTTCAAGTTGAACCTCCCCATCCAACCTCTGCAAGTCATGTTGGATCCATCCAACCAAGTTCTGAAGTTCTTGCACTAGGGGCACACACTCAATTGCTGCAAAGCATGTTGATCCTAACCATTCATCCTCTGTTGTTCATGCTGGTAGTGCCCGTCCAACCTCTGCAAGTCATGTTGGACCCAGTCTCTCAGCCTCTTCAAGTCATGCTGGGGGCAGTCTTTCAGCCTCTGTGGTTCATGCTAGAGACAATCCATCAGCCACTGCAAGTCATGTTGACACTGTTGAAAAGAATACCTGTTCAAAACACAAGCCAAAGTTTTCTTGTAAGCTTTGTGAGGGAGACCATGTTACTTATAAATTCCCTTCTATCGTGGAGGTGCGAAGAGTTTGGTTTCATGGTCATCCTATTTTTGAACATCCTGAAGTTTTTCAACAAGTAGCCTCTCTTAGTCAGGTTGGTCCTAGTCACCCATCCTCTGGTGGTCATGCTGGGGGGAAATTCTCAGCCTCTATAGGCCATGCTAGAGCAAACAGTTAGCCATTGCTAGTCATGTTGACATCATTGAGAAAACTAGTCATTTGAAGTGCAAACTTAAGTTCCCTTGTAAGCTATGCAAGGGAGATCATATTACTCACCAGTTCCCTACTATCGCAGAGGTACAAAGAGTGTGGTCCGAGACTCAAGAGTTTCCTTCTCCTTAGCAACCTATAGTTTCTCAACATCCTACTCAACCTTTGGTTGATCAAGCAGTCGAACCAATATCAGCTTTGGTCGATCCCACTCTTCTTTTAGAGAGTGATCTTGATGTGATTGAACCAATGTCATCTTTGGTCAATCCCATTCTCCCTTCATAGAGTGACTTTCATGAAGCGGTTGAATCGATTTCATTGTCGATCAATCCCAATCTTTATTTGGAGAGTGAAGTGTCTGCTAGTCACATTTTCTTCACTGCTAGTTCAAAACTTACTGAACAAGGGGGCACTGAACTCACTTTGGATGAACCCCCACCAAGATCTTGGATTGCTTCCTTTGATTGGCATAGCCTAGTTGAGCCGTTCCTTCCTGCTGATGCACCTTTCCAGATAAAGGTCAAAGTTGAACCATACACGATTGATCGTTGTATTGTTGATGAAGGAGCCTCAGTTAGTATTTTGTCTGCTTGTGCTTGGTGAGGCATGGGATCTCCCAGACATTATTTTGTGTGTTGTACTTTAATAATGGCGAAGAAATTGTCACTATCAATCAATTGGATTTTCTTGATCCATCTCTTGACCCAACTAGAGACCATGGTTTTCCTTTATTGAATCCTAGTGTTTCTATAGACACTACCCCGCCACATGTGAGTTATGTGGCCTCATGTCCTTTGCATTCAATTGCTACTGAGAAGTAGCCTCTATTTTCATGCTTACCTTCTCGGGACTTGGTCGCAGAAGTTGACCAGGTCAGTCATCCTATACAAATTGTGGATCCCGCTCTCCACTCTGTCGATCCATTTGAAATTTTAGACATGTGTCCTATCTCGGATGATCTCCTTCCTTTAGATAAAGTCTTCCTAGATTCTTTGATACAATCTGACCTTCTTATGGATGTCGATTCAGTTGTGACTAAATCTAACCCTGATTTTCCTAGTAAGCCTAACATTTATTCTTATGTTGGTCTTGTTGAGTCTTTTGACTCTTCCTTCGAATAGCAAGTCAGTGATCCTGATGAGTTCGATTTTTCTTATGAATTTTTCAACTCCCATGATACTGAGTTTGTTCCTGTGGACTCTATCTCCCTTGTTGATTTTTTCTCTCCTTATGAGGTTGATCTTACTGATTATAAACCCTCTATCCTTGGTGCTATAGAATCCTCTTTGGTCGATTCTTCCTTGACTTTTCCTTTTATAGAAGATAGCAAAGTCACATGTGTTTCTGCCAAAGTGACCTGCATCGGATCTTTTCTTCTGAATATTATCCTGATGCTATTGTTTCTTGGAGATAGGATTCTTAGTTGGATTCACAACTGTTGACTGTCCTTGTCTTGTTGTTCAAGTTGTAACTGCATTTGCATGTGCCCTGCTCACGCTTATGAGCCTGATGTCGGCTTCCACACTTTTAGCTCATTGTATAAGCCCTCATATTTGTCCTCATTGTCGCTAAGCCTTGTATCATTTTGCCTTTGCAACTTGACACCCTTTACCTTGAGGAGATGTTCACAGAGTGTCTTTATCCTGCTCATGTTCCTTGCATTATGCATAGGTTTGTTCCCTGCACTTGGAACTAGTTTTTCTTTCCCCTGACACTCATCTCCTTGCATTTAGAGCATTCTTTCTGCTCTCCTTTGAGCTAGTTAAAAATAGTAAGGAGGCTGCGAGTTGACTTTTATGGACTCGTTAAAACTTCATAGAAAAGATATTGAGTTTCTTTAGGCCCAGGTCTAACTCCTCAAAATAGACTTGACTGTCGAGTAAACTTGTTCGTTCAGGCTAATTAAGAATATGTGAATGGGAATCCACATTGGTGGTAGGTTATCACTTTCTCAGACCATGTGGAATAATACAAGAAAGGAACACTCTCTTTTCTTTGGAATTGAGAAGAGTATTCTCAGGCATGGATTTATCACTTTTCCCAACCTGAGAGACTAAACTTATGAAAAAGTAACCCTTGGTATGAGCTTAGTTTTCTCCTTTTCGTGCTCTGGACCAAAACATGAAAAATATTTTGAGTGTACTTTATGTCTTTGTCATGATAGTTAAACCCTAAAGAACAAATCATCGAGTTTACATTTGTAAGCCCCATTTCTCGTAATCAAATGGATCTTTCCGAGTGATCTTTCCTTCCTTCACACTCGTAAAACTCAGGCTATATGATTCTTTTGAAGGAGCATTGGGTAGGTGGTAATTTAACCTTTTTTGGACCTTCCTAACTAAATACAAAAAAGGTGTGCCTTACTTATTTGGAAGCTAAGAGAGTTCTTTTATGGTTTGTTTTATACTTTTCTGGCCTCAAGAGACTAAAGTGGACAAAAAAGCACCCCCCTGGAGTCTTTTTTGGAGTTTTTAGACTCTCTAAACTATGAAAACATCGTCGAGCATGTACTAGTTTGGGATCGTAAAATCCACAAATCAATGCTTTATCAAGCATTCTTCTGTCTCTTCTTCGAGCTTGCCAAAAATGAATATGGTCTCGAGTTTGCTTTCTTGGACTCATTAAACCTTTACAAGAAAGGGGGGAATGGAAGTTCATTCACATGTATTTTACATCATGGCAGCAAGTCTTGTTTCCTTGAGCAAAGCACTAGTTTTGAGTCTATCAACAGTTGGGTCCTAGTATTTTGACCTTATCCCGATTCAGAGTTTCTTACTCCTCCGGTTTGTTTCTTTTCCAATTATATGGGGAATATGTTAATGTCTCCTACATTGCATATTTTTGTCGTTGGTTCTTTTGTGTCAAAAGTTGCCTAAGTCACTTTTTGTTTCATGCTCATTATTCGAGGATTAAACATTTGTTGACTATTCTACAGTTTCCTTGACCTTTTGTGTCAGCCATTCCCTAGTATCAGTTCATTACATCATGTCTTCGACAGTCCTTGTCGTGAAATTCAATACTAGTTCCAGATCCAATTAGTCTGTTACTTACCATGTGTTGGATGATGAAGGATGCCTTAATGCCTTCCTTCCAATGGAGCTCTTCCTATCGACTGCAACACATCTTGCTCTCGGAATGAGATTTAGAGTTTTATGACAGTACCTCGGGTATTGCATTCATCAGTGGAAATTTCCCTTGCTATTGGGTAGTGGGAATACCTTAATGTCTCCTACTCGATGGATTCTTCAAGTGTTTGAGTTCAAGTCCTTGTATTCACACTTGTTAGAATGTACTGGGTACCTTGGGGACCATTTTCATTAATGGTGGTTTCCCTCGCATTTGTTAACGATTCCATCATTGAACAGTAATCAAATGGTTTCCTCCACGTTCAACTTCAGCTCCTTTATTCGCATGGTTAGGATTCATACCTTTTTTAGGCGGTTTGGATTGAAGACCTTGGGACAACAGTAACATCATCATTTTTCTATTTTCCAAGATGCGCTAGACCTTGTTACATTTTATATGACATTTTGCTGAGACATAGATCCACCTTGTATTCTTGTGGCTATGATCGATTGTTGAGCATGGATCCACCTTATTCATTTGTGGCAATGACTCCTTTAGATTTGATATGGTGCCTTTTTGCATATTAAGAGACCATGATAGTTTCATCAGTTATACATATGTTGGATCTGCCTGTATCTTTATCACGATGATTTGTATATGGAATTGTATGTCCTAGAGATCAGTTTTGTTTGACAATTATCTCTCTTTCAAGTACCTTTGTTCGAGCCTTTTGATCTTGGATTCTCTGCTCTCTCCATACTCAGCTGTTTCCTTTATAATGTATTTCAGCTATCGTCTTCCCCTCTAACCTCATACATTAGGGGGCATCTGTTCTAGCTCAAAATGACACATCTTTTCCTATGACCACTTTCCCATGATTCTGTCTCATGTCGACACTTCCATGACGACACTTCATGAAAGTTAGTGAAAAAACACCTAACTTGGAGGACCCATATCTTGAGTTATGTAACTCCATTTGACCTCATATCTACACCCTTGGAAAGGTATTTCATTCAGCTAAAACTTTTCAAAAGACACCAAAGTCTAAAAATTCCCAGAAGTACCCTTCAAATGAGTGTTTTTGATGTATATGTGAGTTTCCTTAAGGAAACACGGAAACCCGTGTATGTACATGACTTTCTATATATAATACCCGTGTTTCCTTGAGCAAAGCACCAGTTTTGAGTCTATCAACATTTGGGTCCTAGTGTTTTGACCTTATCCCGATTAAGAGTTTCTTACTCCTCTGGTTGGTTTCTTTTCCAATTATATGGGGAATCTGTTAATGTCTCCTACATTGCATATTTTTGTCGTTGGTTCTTTTGTGTCAAAAGTTTCCTAAGTCACTTTTGTGCCATGCTCACTATTCAAGGATTAAACATTTGTTGACCATTCTACAGTTGCCTTGACCTTTTGTGTCAGCCATTCCCTGGTATCAGTTCATTACATCATGTCTTCGGTGGTCCTTGTCATGAAATTCAATACTAGTTCCAGATCCAATTAGTCTGTTACTTACCTCGTCTTTGATGATGAAGGATTCCTTAATGCCTTCCTTCCAATGGATATCTTCCTATCAACTGCAACACATCTTTCTCTGGGAATGAGATTTAGAGTTTTATGACAGTACCTCGGGTATTGCATTCATCAGTGGAAATTTCCCTCGCTATTGGGTAGTGGGAATACCTTAATGTCTCCTACTCGATGGATTCTTCAAGTGTTTGAGTTCATGTCCTTGTATTCACACTTGTTAGAATTTATTGGGTACCTTGGGGACCATTTTCATTAATGGTGGTTTCCTTTGCATTTGTTAAAGATTCTCATCATTGACCAGTAATCAAATGGTTTCCTCCACGTTCAACTTCAGCTCCTTTATTCGCATGGTTAGGATTCATACCTTTTTTAGGCGGTTTGGATTGAAGACAGTGGGACGACAGTAGCATCATCATTTTGCTATTGCCCAAGATGCGCCAGACCTTGTTACATTTTATATGACATTTTACTGAGACATAGATCCATCTTGTATTCTTGTGGCTACAATCGATTGTTGAGCATGGATCCACCTTATTCATTTGTGGCAACGACTCCTTTAGATTTGATATGGCGCCTTTTTGCATATTAAGTGACCATGATAGTTTCATCAGTTATACATATGTTGGATCTTCCTGTATCTTTATGGCGATGATTTGTATATGGACTTGTATGTCCCAGAGATCAGTTTTGTCTGACAATTATCTCTCTTTCAGGTACCTTTGTTCGAGCCTTTTGATCTTGGATTCTCTGCTCTCTCCATACTCAGTTGTTTCCTTTATAATGCATTTCGGTTATCGTCTTCCCCTCTAACCTCATACATTAGGGGGCATATTTTCTAGCTCAAAATGACACATCTCTTCCTGTGACCACTTTCCCATGATTTCATCTCATGTCGACACTTCCATGACAACACTTCATGAAAGTTAGTGAAAAAACACCTAACTTGGAGGACCTATGTCTTGAGTTATGTAACTCCATTTGACCTCATCTCTACACCATTGGAAAGGTATTTCATTCAGCTAAAACTTTTCAGAAGACACCAAAGTCTGAAAATTCCCAGAAATACCCTTCAAATGAGTGTTTTTTATGTATATGTGAGTTTCCTTAAGGAAGCATGGAAACCCGTGTATGTATGCGACTTTATATATATAATACTCACATACACCTTAAATACGCAACGTTTTTCATTGCAACCCACGTATACCTCCTCCATACATGAATATTATCTCTGCAACCCGCGTATTCCTCCTGAAAATGTCAAAAAAATACGTATTTTGAAATTGGGTAGTTTGGGTAGTTATGCAACTGACTCCTTCAGTTGTAACTACTTTGTCTTCGACCCTAAATATTCATGAAGCATATAAATAGAGGTAGGAAGGTCCATGAGAGGGGATTTGAATCTTTGCATTGTTATGCTGGAGGAATTGGAGCTCTCTTTGCCCACACCTTTGCCCTAGAAGCTATCTCCTTGTGTTGCAGAGCTTGGAGGCTGAGTTCCTTGGAGAAGAGAAGCAGCAAAACCAGATCAAGGTTTCATGAGGTTCCCAACTTGAAGAGAAGGTATATTTGTACTTCATTTCATGATTAATAAAGATGTGATGTCCTTCTTCTTCTGAAATCATTGTTCAATGTGTGGTTGAATCTTTGTTTATGATCATATGATGATGTTAGTTAGATCATTATTTCATGTTTATTTGATTATCATTGGTTTATATGTGGTCATAATGGTTTGAGGAAGGTATAATTTGTTTTGTAGGTCTCTTGGAGCAAAAGGAGCAAGAGGAGCAAGAAGAGGATTGAAGGGCTGCTTGAATCAACCTTCGTTTAGCTAAGGCATGAACCATTATAATCTCTTAATCTTGCTTATATATACTTGCATACTAGTTGCATCTCTCTTTCAACCCCAGTACGTTGATGGCCTCTTAAATCCTAGCCATAGGAAACTTTCCTTTACAACACTTCCTCCCTTTCTTTGTTCTATCTGTGAGAGCTATATTCTCTTCTTAGTGTGCACCGCTTTCTTTTGGATGTTCCCTTATTCTTAAATGAAATCATGCAAGAGTTTTTAAAGTTTGGCTTCTCTTCTCTTTCATTTACTACAACAATAAAGGTCTCCCATGAAGCGGGGATCCCATTGATGAAAGTTTGAAGAAGGCCATACTCATCCATGTCCACGTGGATGCTTGCAATTTGATCCTTCACCTATGAAATATTTGTGAAGAATGAGGCCACGATAACATCTCTTTCCGTCTTCATGTTGCACAATTTGTTCAATATGTTCTTCAAATCCCTCTTTTGAGTAGGAGCCTTATTTTTATAAAGATTTGTGAGTGCGTCAAAGCACTCCTTTGGCATATTCAATGGTGTGATCACTGACATGAGGTTGTCCTTCACATATTCATATATGATCCTCTTTGTCTTTGCTTGATTCTTCTTGTAATTTGTTCTTCCTGCATTTGTAGTAGGCTCTTCCATCATGGAGGTCACAAAAGAATCAATATCATGCTCTTCAACAATGTTGATCACTCTCACCTTCCATGTGTTGAAGTTTGATGTGCCTTCAAGTCAATCTTCCGGTTGGATGGATATCAATGCCATTGCTTCAATCTTTCCTCAATGATTCAATATTTTGTGTAGGTTTAGAATGTTTGCACAATACTAAGATATTGCACACCCTTTCTTTGATACCATGCCAATGTTTTAAAAAAAAGAATATAATTGAAAAAAAATTGATAAACAATTCAGTACATGTAGATCTCATCAAAAAATCAAACACACAAATTAATCAAACCATTGGACACATGATGTATCCTAGGAAAACCATCCACATTCTGGAGGATAAAAAATCCCAACAAACACTATTTAAGCATGATAGATAATGGTAGAGAATTATTTTACAACACTTGTATATTGCTTGAATATATCTAAGTAGCACTAGAGAATAGAGATCACTCGGAATATTGTCATAGCCTTTCCAAGTGCATAACACTCTAATAGCAAGTTTATTCATTCATACAATGAAGGTAGAGAATGGTTGCATTCCTTTTGGGCATTGTGAACGTAATTAACACTATGTGCACTATCCACACATGAGAATGATGTTGAATTGGTCATTAGCTCTTCTGGAGTGGTGCTGGAAGTTAACAAAAGGGGTGAGACTTTTATAAAACTATGAGGGATATAGTGGAAAGAACGTATAGATGTACTTTTCAGTTAGAGTACATAAATCAATCAAATGATTCAAAGAATAAGGTCATATATAAACTACAAGAGTTGTTTCCAAAGAAATGGTCAATGAGACCTGTCATACTTGCAATAACAAAAACATACAACAACAAAAATTAATCATTCAAAAATTAATATTTGTAAACATATTTATGTAGAAAATGTATCTACTACTACACATAATTCCTTTAATAATTTTAATTATTATATATGTATTTTTCATATCAGCAGAATAATAGTTTAATGTCATTTTACATTTTCGGGAAGATTATGAAAATGCCAAAGGATGAACGAGGTGCTATGTGAAATGTGCCAGTAGGCATGTCAAAAAAAGTGTACAAGGAGATAGTCAACGAAATTGATATAATTGCATCGCAGGAGGATGCATATCAACAACAACATGCTTCAAATGTATGAAATCATTATTTTTTGGATTATCATGTACATCTAATTAATTAATTTAGCATTAATATTCATTTTCAGTTATTTTGTTGAAGAAAATAAAACAAAATGAAATCATTCAACACATAAGACAAGATGACAAGGATAAAATGGGTCGATACCAAAGTTTGTGAGTAGTTATGACTTACTTATAATA
This sequence comes from Pseudotsuga menziesii, assembly GCA_001517045.1. Classification (NCBI taxonomy): domain Eukaryota; kingdom Viridiplantae; phylum Streptophyta; class Pinopsida; order Pinales; family Pinaceae; genus Pseudotsuga; species Pseudotsuga menziesii. Next base: position 29,841 of record LPNX010950187.1, on the reverse strand, counting down.
AATTAATATTTCATAGTGGTTGTGATATTTATATTTATTTATTTTTCACTAGCCATCCTTGGATGTCTTAAAACAAGAATTAACATACAAAGAGGAGCCATCAGAAGAATTGATTAACATTGGGGTAATCAAGGGTTGTGAGTATATGTTGGTGTACCAAAATTAATTCTGTAATTTGTAAGTATCTATGTCCTTTTACTTCCCTCATTTTATAAGAAATAGAAAAACAAAAATCCTTCATGTTAAATCTATGATTTCTGATGAGGTATAAAAATTGCAGGAAACACAATATGGAGTGCAACTAATAGAGGCCCTTTGTTGATAGATGACATGAGACATGTCTTTGAAAGAATGTGTGACACTCAAGACACAATTATTTCTATGGTAAATCACTTTTTTATTTCCATTCATGTATATTATCTATTTAATTTTTATTATTCCCAACAATATTATAATACACTCAGTACACTTTATTTGTATGTATGCAGATGGAAGCTAAAGAAGAGGAAACAATCAAGGCAATCAAAAAAACATTCAAACAAATAACCCAAGTGATGAAAGCGGCTCAGGCACTAATAACAATTCCAATGAAGAATGACGATCCATATATTTTTGATATTAATGCAAGCCATTGTGTATTTTTAAATAATTGTCTATGAAAATCGGACATTTTGTATAATGTACTTGACACAGTGTTTGAATTGAAAGACAACATGTCACCAAAAAGTGTAACAATTACATGCATGTTGACATTTTGATTATTGTGGAGTTTATGTTGTCATATTTTGTATGAAAAAAGGTCTCTTATTGATATATAATAATAAAAAAACATATTGCACTCTCCAATGTCATTGTCAAATGCTACATGTAAAATGGTAAATTGGTAGCTCAATGTTTGGATGATTAAATATTACAATAGATGATAGAATCCATGATATAAGATATTAATCCAAATAAACACAATAATTAAAAACAAAATGAATAGTACTATAAAAAATATTTCAATTTATGATGAATAATAGAATTAAAAAAATAAAAAATAGATATTTCGCTGCAATGTCATTAGCCACTATTCAAAAAATAAGCTACAGTGCTTTTGATATTTACTGTCACACAAATGCATTTGGTCAAATGTTACACCCTGGTGTGTTTTGTTAAATTTTACGCCCCACTGCATTTTGTTGAATGATATGCCATGGTCCTCTAATTTATATTTACTGTACTGTTAATTTTTTTAAATAAGTTCATGACCTAGTTACATTTACCAATGTGTTTATCATTATTAATCGCCCCAGTTCTTTTCAATTGTTAAAACACATTGGTTCTTATTATGATGAAATGAACCAGTGCGCTATGATATATAAAAGTCATTGTTAAATTTTAAAAATATTGGAAATTTTTGGTACATATGTCATAACATATCACACCAATGATTTGTTATAGTATGTAAGCATCGGTGCGTTTAATAAATAAATAAACATCAGTGTTGGTTTGGTTACGACGTCCCAGTGCGTATATTGTTTTAAAGGATCTATAGGTGTTAAATTTTGGTGTATGTTAGTGTTATATGTTTTGGAGTGCACCAATGTGTATCGTTTTTATTATATTGTATTGGTGCATATCATTTTTACTATATTGCACCAGTGCGTATTAGTATGTTCTACACTGGTGTGTGTGTTTTTAAAGAAGTGTACCAATAAAAAAACATCTTTTATAGCCTCCAACCACCAAGTTTCTTTGGTTATAAAAAAATTCCATTAAAATATCCATTAAAACATCTACTACTAATTACGAATGCTATAGAGGAGGTTGTTTTGATAATTTTGGCCAAAATCTTGTAACATTAAAAAACTTCGCTATAACCTCTGTTATAGGCTCAATTACTTATAGTGTATGTTATTGGACCAATCCTCACTCAGCATGGTCATCTAGTAGTATATCACAGTGAGACACTCTTAGATGTGTTCCACAAATACCTTACCTCTGATAAGGAAATGTATTCCATTGTCCAACCTTTCTTCCAATGGAAGGATTATAGTCTTGGAAGAGAGATGGTCATCTACATTGATCACAAGCACCTATAGTTCATACAAACAAAAAGGAGGTTACAGAATAATCACCACTAAAAGTGGTCTGCATAATTGTAGTAATTCCACTTAAACATCAAGTATAATAAGGATAACACCAATTGAATCATTGATTACCTTAGTCGACCTCTGCTAGAATCCTCGACTATAGTGTTGAAATATCGTGGTAATGAGACCTCTAGGTGGTATCAACTATATGATATTTATCCAAGTTGTATTCCACCTATTGAGATGTATGTCCATGCACACCAGTAGCATACGTTCATATCTAGGAAGGATTGTTATTCCATCTGGTCCATCTTTATGTTCCGTCAAGTGAGCGTGAGAAGCTAATTTTAGAAGTGCATTATATTCAGGTGGTAGAGAAATTAGTATTGTCATATCTCAACCCCGAATATTTTTAGAAATCTATAGTTTATCAAATCATGGATATGTAGGTGAAGGGAACTCACCAACAATAGACTCATCTCTATCGGTTCTTCAAAGTAGTGCAATCTCTTCAACAAGGAAAGTGGCTCACCAAGATCCAAATTCAGTAGAAGTTTCCCCATCTGATGTGGAAAAATTCTACTGAATTTGGATACAATTGATTCCTAAGGGGGGGTGAGTGATCCATATGGATATTGGTTTCCACCTACCTATTCCACTGGCTAAAAAAAAAATCCAATTTGGCATCTTTTATGGATTTTCATGTCCAAAACATCTAGGGTCATCTTGAGTCCCTAAACTATGTTCATTGGTGATTCCACAATCCATTCAAATTTATTGGAACATTAGGAAAAAAGAAATGTGTACTTCTCATCTATACCTTTTCAGTGGGATTCCAAGATCCCTAAATAGAGATCGTATACAAAATTTATGCCTCTGAGAAGTTAACACCTCGACTAACCACCTATGAGAAAACAAAACTTTTACGGTTCATCTCCTAGTGTTAGTTTTTTGTAAGCTTAGTGTTGTTTTCTCTCATTATTATGATTAAAATTCCCTTCATCATTTTCTTGTAATCAAATTGTGACTAATGATCATAACTGTCACATATCTCCTGAGAGATAAATATACAACCATTCTAATGCTTTTATTTTACAGTTTGTTTTGTTTCAATAATTTAATAGAATATGAGTTTAGTGTACCATGCATTCCTTGTAATATATATGTTAGAGCATTAATCCTTCCTTAGTACCATAGTTTATACCTTATACTATTTCATTTTCCTTTATGCATTGATATCTATGGTTTAGACTTAGGGAAAGTGGTCTAGCAAGTTAGCTAGTTATTTTGTCCCATTCATACGCACAACAGCACTCTATCTTGGTCAAGATGGAACACATGCAACCTCATTAATGACCCTTGATCTCTTGGAGTGCTTATCTTCCCATTTTTCAGGGATTTGGTTTGACTAGGGGCGCCAGTGATATTTTTAGACCATTTTGGACCTTCTTGTGCATTTATTGTTCACCTTGAGCCTCTCCCACACCTATGTTTGCTCACCCATGTCTATAATAGACTCATTTATGCTCCATCATGCCTCACCAACGTTCACACCAAGTTTTGTGACCATTGGGGTGATTCGAGAGCTAATTGGTCCACATAGGGGGGATGGAGGTCAAACTAGTAATGACACATGTACACTTCCAAATGGCTTCATAAGCCTCATGATTTTTCCCAAATGTAATATATACATGTTCTAAACACAGTTACAGGTTAGACAGTGTTAATAATATCCACTATTGACTTCATGTTTGAATACAATTTCATTCTTTTCAGATAATTTTTGTTATTTCTACATGCATGCCCTCAACGAGATTGAGATATAGATAGTTTGGTATTGAAATACTTGAGGTTAAGAATGGTGACCCTAGGAGGCCCAAACCGCCTCCCATGGTCAAGAAAAAGATAGAAGATAGAGCAAGAGATCATATCAAATTGTTTCTCTAGGAATCCCTCGCGCAACAGAGGAATGAGATGATGGAAAATTTCACCCAAATCCTTGGACGGATGCCAAAAACAATGGATGGATCATGAAGTAGTCACCTCAGAGGAGCCACACTTGAAGATACAATTTAAATTTGACATCTCTTTATTTGAAGGCTAGGTTGATGATGATACCCTAGATAAATGGTTGAGTTGCTAGAAGGGTATTTCTTTATCTCTAATTTTTTCAATAGGGAAAAGATCACTTGTGCTCTCTGTAAGGTTGTCCCCCATGTCAAAAATAGCGGGAAACTTATTGTGAGCAAAATTTAATAGAGTAATATGAAATATTTGAGGACAATCCCACTAGGGCCTCTTTTATAAATTCCTTTAAGGAATAATATTACCCTGTGGAAAACTATGGAGACTAGTACACAAGATGGAACACATTGCATCAAGAGAGGGACCAAACATTCTTGGAGTTCACAAATACATTCCATTGGTTGTTCACAAAAATGGGTATCAAATACTTTGAGTGACATATAGTTTTATAATACCATGGGGTACTACATAGCTACATCCAAGAAAAATGGAGTTTCTATACATCTCGTCGCTGGGATCCACTTATGGATATGTTGTTAAGATTAAGAAAAAATTCAAGCAAAGGAACAAGTGGGGGTTTGGTCCTATGAACCCGCTGCATAAGCAAGGCAAGGGTAATTATATTAGAATTTGAATGCCATTTGGATATTCAAGCATATAGTTCTAATAATGTTTGCAATAAATAGATGGAGAATGAAGATACAAACTGAACAAAAAAAACCACATAGGAAACATACAAGTATTGCTCAGGAATTTGCAATATCATTCACAATAATAATATCTGGTGTTGCAATAGTTTACATAGGAATAATTCGAATGCATGGGGCATGAATTCGAATCTCCCAAGTGGATATGACTGTATCTAACTGAATATATAACTCATGGTCTCCCAATCAATATTGGAGTCCAAAATCAACTCCCAGATGTCCAACCAAATCAAACATGCAGTAAGTGGTAGTTAACCTCTAGCAGTCTTCCCCACACTCTAGTGACTGGTACATGTGTCCCCATTAGGCCAAGTGGACCCAATTAATTAATTAAGGTTCCTAATTTAGGCTAATTAATCTAATAAAAAGTATGAACAATGAAGGATTAATAATCCTAACAAATTCCAACTCACAAAAAAAAATATAGAGTAAGGACAACCATCCCAAGGCACAAAGAAAAGAAAAGGAATCGTAAAAAGAAGAAGGACATCAAGAAATGGTGTGATTTCCATAAGATCCCCTAGAACAAAACTAATGAATGTCACTCAATGTCATCATTGATGGCTGAGATAAAAACTTCAGAGTTAAATCTAGGTTCCGACTTTGATTCGGAACCCAGGGTATTAGTCACAAATAGGGGGAAGTGGATCCTTTATATAGAACCCAACATCACCATCACTACCACAAATATCCATCCCGCAATTCAGAAGAACTGGAGGAAGGAGAGTTCCTATCCCACTCGCAAATGTGATTAAAGGGAACTCCACTACATTTCATTATTGATAGTAGAATTCAAAATGACCTGATTTTCAACAAATGTCATCAAACAGTTGAAGTATCTGATAACAACACCTGCAACCCTACAACATTAGATGGCTTAGCTAGGAACAAAACATCCACACCAGTTAAAAAAGTCCCATACCCTCTGGAATTAATCCATTTAAAAAAGAATTAATGTGCGATGTATCCCCACTTGAATTTTGTGACATCCTTTTAGGACAACCATATATGTGGAAGAATCATGCTATGCATGAATCTAGACTTTGTAGTGTCATTATTACTTTAGGAAATCAAATCTACACGATACCATAGGAAGTCCCCCCTACTGCAGTGTATCTCATCCTAGTTAAGCAATGTAGGAAGATAACCTCCAAGATTGGGAAATTTGTCCTCTTCATGATTCATGTTGAAGGTGAACAAAAGATCACAAAAACATCTACCACATACACATAGGGTCTCTCTATATAGAATAAGCACATGGACAAGATCGTTGAATCACATAGAGACATTCTCACTACCCTTGTAAGGGTGCTAGTACATTTCCAGGTGAAACACTTAATTAATTTGATACCATACCTACAATTACCTTTTGAAATTAAGATAAATGCTTCAAATATGTTGTTGGCATATTCCTCACTCAGCATGGTCATCCAATGGCATATCACATTGATACTCTCTTAGATGCGGTCTAGAAATACCCCACTTATGACAAGGAAATGTATTCCTTTTCCCAAGCTTGTCACCAATGGAAGCTTTACATTCTCAGCAAATATATGGTCACACACTAATCACAAGCCCTTGTAGTTCATAAAAAATCAAGGGAATTTCAATTTAAATGAAACGTGCTTGTGTTCTTTACCACCTAAACCGATCCTTGTCATGTGTTCAGGTGTCATCCCTCTTCCTATGTTTTTTTTTTCGAAGTTAGCTTCGATTTAACCAAACATGTGCTATGTAATATGGTAAATCATAGTCATTGAGCATTTCAACCATTTTCTCAATATACATGTGTTTCACCGCTCGTTATAGTATGCTACACAATCATTTTTTATGAAATTTTAGACCCAATAGCAATGTTTTTGCAAAGTCCAAATATGTAATTTAAAAGAAAAAATACTATTTGTTGATTTTTTTAGTTTTCTTATGTCATTACTCAACTCAAAAAACACACTATTAGTGTTTCTTGCATAACATTTGTTATAGCGTGATTTTCCACACCTGATATGTCATCATGCTTTAATGGCCTATCCATGTCCCTATCCAGACTAAGTTTACCCCTTTTGGTCACTATGACCTTGATTCTCCAATGGAACCCCTTGAAAGAAATTAGTAAATGTATACGTGGGTCACAAGTCTACAACCCGCGTATACGTAGCTTGCACCATTGTCACCCTCATACATTGGGAACTATGCTGAAAAACTAAAAGATTTGGAGTTTTCCCCATCAAGTAACTAACGACTTGATCATTGGCCTTCCATATGTTGGTAAATGCTCCATTTCAACCCTTCACTTCTCATTGAGGGGCTATATATTGAGTTATTATGAAGCATTGGAGGAGGAGAATTTTGGAGAGAAAATGTATTATAGTGGAATTGTGCCCCATTCTTATATACTTGAGTCTGCATCCCTTTGTCCTTGAAGCAGCCATTAGTGCTATTTCCCAAGCTTGTCTTTATCTTTGTGAGCTTTCCTTTGTATGGAGGATTGAAGTGGTGGAGGCCCAAATGGAGAGACTCGGTTTCTCAATTTCAGCAAGGTGCCAATAAAGGTTGTCATTTGTATCTCTGTTCATATTAATAGAAATATCCATTTCTCATCCAATACATGTTTAATTATGAATATTCTTATCCATGGATGTAATTACTTGGTTTATGTATTTGAATGTAACATGCTAGATTAGATTCTAACACTTAGCATATATCATGCATGTATATCTTGTTGTTGTTGAGGACAATTTGTAGGTACAAGTTTGATTAAAAGCTTAACAACGATATACTTCAAACGTCTGAAATACAGTACGTTTCTTATCCCTTAGTATTAGTCTCATTTATATATTTAGCATGCTTAGAAATGGGTTTATTTCTGGTATCATCCTATTTGTTGTGGTCCACCCCAAGCCATAGGAGATCATGTCCTGAACAACATTTTTCATTTTTCAAGCAATTAAAAACGACATTGTATGCTACACTATTGAAAAACATTTCATGATCACTCCATTAACTCCTTCAAGTCAATTAGATATAATTATACAAAAAAAAATTACTCAATTTATTTTTGAAAAATAATGTCTCACTGATTCCATCATTCAGGCACTAAAAGGTGGGACCCACATAGACATATGCCTTATCATTTTCCAAAAAAGTAAAATATAACAATTAGAAAATATCAAACTTGGGATAGTTATAAACATTTTCAATGGATAAAAGTTATATATTTGTGATTCAATTTCCTACATTTTATCTTTTTTACTCAAAACAAAATACATTTTGTAAGTATTTCAAAATTTCCATATAAGTTGAGGAATACGTTTATTTAACTTTTTCATTGCGTGTAACACATAAAAAGAGACCCTCATTAGCTTGCACCAGCCCTAAATTCATTTAAAATTTTCAATGACTACATGGTCATGTCCTTCATGTGTTGTTGTTTAGTAGCATTTTCATGGTTATCCTCTTCATTGAAATAATATTCAACATGAATTAAGGCTGCTACTACTACTCTGTGTGATTTTTCATTCCAATTTTTTATAAACTCAAGCAAGATAACAACATGTTCATTTTATTCATCTTCAAATTTTTTCTACCATTCCCAAACTTTGTGATTTTTCATTCCAATTTTTTATGAACTCAAACAAGATACCAACATGTTCATTTTATTCATCTTCAAATTTTTTCTACCATTCCCAAACTTTGTGATTTTTCATTCCAATTTTTTATAAACTCAAGCAAGATACCAACATGTTCATTTTATTCATCTTCAAATTTTTTCTACCATTCCCAAACTTTGGATGAACTCTTGCTCACATACAACTTCACCTTTTGGTTCTCACTTACAAGCCAAAGCATCAAGGAGTTCTTTTGGACAAAAATGGAATACTACATTTCGAGATGAGGTCTTGACAACTAAGAACGACATTCCAATGACGTCCCAAAAGAATCTCCTTCTCTCACTAGTTTCTCACATGAAAACTTCACTTCATCATGCTTGTTAACCTTTTCTTTTCATTTTCATCATAATCTAAGACCCTTGTAATCTCCCTTTTCGTGAAATTTGACCCCAATTCGCGAGTTGCTTCTGTTTGCATCAATTCTATATTTTTGAGAAATAATGCCCTTCAAAATATCTCTTTCATTTCCGTAAGCTTTTCTTTGTACCTTTTAAGTTCCTTTTGTGACCCATATCTTTTTTACCTTCAGGCCTTCTCCTTCAAGATTTTCTCATCCTCGGTCAATTCAAGACTGTACTTTACAGCTTGCATATGTACCAATCTGCTTTGCACTCCTTTTTTGTGTCACTTGAGCAAGTGACTGACAGCAACTCCAAACAAACAAGTTACAATACTTATTGGTTTTAGGGACTTTTTTCTCTTAAATCATATTAGCTTGCAGGCTGTTGAATATACTCTTGGAAAGTTGCTGTTCTCATGGTCTAAAAAATAAAGAAACACTTGACTTTGCTCTTTGGCTGCCACTGCAAACAGCCACTAACTACACAGCTCACCCAAGATTATGATCATACAAGGTTCAAGCACTAACCAAGATTACAACCCTACTATGCAAACAACATATTTAAATCTGTGCAATTGAAATTAAACAATACTCAAACAGTACTCACTTCACCATTTCGAAGACTGACACCAACATGACAAACTTGGACACTCCAGGCCCACATATTCACGAAAACACAACAATTATGCTACAACAATTGAGATGCACAAAAACCACAATACATTGTTTGCAAAATAGGCTCCACAGACCTTTGGAAGCTTTATGGAAATTACAATTTTAAAACTCCTTCAAGGGCTTGGGTTTCCCGAGCCTAGATTTAAGATTTTGGGATTCATTTTATTTAAGATTTTGAGGTGGAACAATGACACATGTTTTTTTTATCTATGGAGGAGGATGAGACAAATGTACTATCCAGAATGATTCTAATTGTTGTTACAAATTAAAAATAAACAATTATAAAAAAAATAATATAAAAAATAATCTATTCATAAATAACTCCTTTGCAGTGGACTACCCCTATGCTTTTTCATCTAGGTAAGAGGATGAGACAAGTGTACTGTCGAGATTGATTTTATGGTAGTAGTGGTTCAAAATTCGAAATAAACAATTATATAAAAAAAGAATATAAAAAATAACTTGTAGCTAGATGATGCATAGATAACTCGTAGCAATGCATGGATAACTCATAGAATGTCAGAACTAGTTTAACTAAAGAATATGAAGAATAAAAAAATATTTCCAAGTTGTCTTTCATTCCATAAGTATCTCTCAACCATTTAATCTGTATTTAAGTGATCCAGCAATAAACTATGTGGGTGTGCTAGTGTATTAATAATTAGTCCATTGGATGTAACTTGGGTAGTTGGAAAGAATGGTTGTTATTCTCCCCACCCTAGTTTTGTTCACACAAATTCTACTATGAACTATGGGCTCACCTGACCTTCAAACCTCAGACAAGTTCATCTTTTGCACAATCGTTTCTCCACCCGTGACCTCAAGTTGCCGCTACCTCCTACCATTCTAGTGCGAGGTCACTCCTAAGTGGGAGCACGGAGGGTTATTGCCCTCAGCAAGCTCCAATACCAACTGAAGAGTTAAGTGGGAGCATCAATGATTCCCATTGGAAAATTTATAGTAGGCAAAATGAATGGAAATTAAACTTATAGTTGTATGGTAACTTAATTGTTGCATCTAATAGTTAATTTAGAAGTTAATATAAAGCTATTGCAGTTGATATAACAACTCTTAGTTATCTTTACTCCTAACTTCCAAATGGAGTTAGACTAAGCTTTATGTCACCTGAGTTGCATCTTGTCATGCCACTAAGTTCATTTATCACATGAGTTCAGAGGAATTTGTTAGAAGTTCCTAGGTGTTGATTACATGAAATGCACACCACTTCAACTCCTAATAGTAAAATGCAATTTTACAGAGTCACATGGACTACATATTATCATGCCATTAAGTCCAATTATCACATGAGCTATTTTTATTTTTTATTTATTTTTATCCTACTACCACAAATTGTATTTATCACATAAGCTATTTCAGATTTGTTTATAATTGTTAATTATAATTTTTTAACCACATCCATAGATTCAATTCGAAGAATACACTTATCTCAATCTTGTCCATAGATAAAAAAGCATAAATGATAGTCCATCCCAAATTTCTAAAATATATAACACCTATTGTTATAAAAATCACTAAATACTAATAAAAATTTTCACAAAATGGTTTACTTTATTTGCAATAAAAAAACATTTATACAAACAAAACTAAAATTTAATAAGAAAGACAAATTTGGTAATGAAAAAAGATTGTAAATTACAAAAACAATTTCCAATCATATAAAATTAAAACAATCATTGAACATTACATTTTTATTAAAAAAATAATAATCCATCACGAATTGAACGTCATAAGTAAAAAGCCTAATCTGTAAAATTAAAAGATCATTAACTATACATTTCATTTAAAAAATAATTAAAAATAAGCCATCGTTAATTGACCGTCATAAGTTCAAAGCCTAATCTATTGATGTATCTCGTTAATCCGTTTCAATATAATCTCGCTTATAATTCGTTAAACTCCAATAATTTCATTGTGAGATGCATCATAAAGCCTTTTGACAATTATAATAAGAAAAAAACATTGGAAAATCTGTTTAGCATTTAACAAGTTTCACGTTTTTAAAATCATCTTCTTTCAATGGAATGGTCATTAAAATATCTCTCAAATTGGTGAAGAAACTTACGTTGAAAAATTATTTAAATTTGGAAAAGTTTTATTTCAACTCTAACCTTTTATGTTGCACGGGACTTGTGTTCCCCTAAAATTTTACTCGTTCCCTATGTTTCGGCATTTTAGGGACTTTGGAACTTCTGGGAAACGTCCCCAAATAGTCGAGGACTCCATTGAAGATTTGGGACTTTTTCATCGTACCCCAAAAAATAGGAGACTTTTTGGGGACGTCCTCGAAGTCTCTAGACCAATCGGGGACTCCCACGTGTCCCCTTCCTATACATAAAAAAAAGTTAGAAAAAAATTAAAATTTAAAAACTTGAAACTTTACCCTTCATTTATGCTTAGATAGACTCTTTCTTTTGCATATGAATTTCAAGTTTTAAACTTTAAAGACTCAAATATTTATGTGATTACATTTGTAGACTTTAGTCTTTTATGTTTCATGAATGATTCATAACTCTTAACTTTTAAATTGAAATTGAAATTTTTATGTTTTTGAATTTTTCAGTTTTTTTATAAAGTTTACATGGCAAATATTTTAATTTCATGCTACAATCATGTTCTGATTTTTCATTTTTATGACTCATTTATTTCAATCAAAGGCTGCAAACATGTATGTTTTGATGTTTCAATGTTTCATTGTTTTATGATAAAAATTCATGAAAGCTATTTTAATATTCTGCTGCAAAGATTTTTTATTTTATGATTTATCTCAATGTAAATAATTTTTATTTTTAATTGTATATATAATAATTTATATATATTATTTTTAAATTTTATATTATATAATTGCCATCCCCTGAAAAATTGGGGGTGCACTTTAGCCATCCCAAAAACTCATCTCCGCTTCCCTTGTGTCCCCCGTCCCCGAGACTAGTGCAACATAGACTCAAACTCGTAGCTTGGGCCTCCGAACACCCTCGGTTATTCTCTGTGATCTCTCCTAATTCCTAATATTTTTGGCATTACAATCTTACCTCGATAACTTATAACCTGCTCAACCATTCGTTTCAGAAACTTTCCATCATTTATTTTTAGTTTCATTTGGATCTGTTAAAATCATTATAAATTTCAGTGCAATTTAATGATAACTAATAATTTAACTTACATGTTTATTAGATGTACTTTGAATGGTTAGCACGAATAATTGTTACCTTCCTTACTCAGGTTTAATTCTTGTAAGTGACATATACCTTGAATGGTTGGCAAGAATAATTATTACCTTCCTCACTCAGGTTTAATTCTTGTAAGTGACATGAGGTTAAACACACAATCATCTTACCTAAATAATATTAATTTATCTTTTCCAGCATCATATTAGGGAATAAATCTAGAAGCAAATAATATTTCTCCTTTAAAAATCAATTAACCACATCTAGAATATGTTTTAGACTTTGAACATGTGGAGTGCTACTTAAAACTAGCACAACCATAAGTGAATTGGCAGGTAAATGCTGATAGGCACAACCAACCACTTAGTTTTGTGAAGATAGCTAGCTGTTAAACAAAGGCTAAAATATATAATTTTATATCCATTATTCATACCAGATTGTTAGAGTTAATATAAGCACAAAACAAATACTATTTAATAAACAAAAAAAAACAAATACCAATGTGAAAAACAAAAAAAACATATGGAGTGCTACTTTTTTTTTTCAGAAAGAAAAAAGCCTGTCCTTGTCATTCATAGGAATCAAAGGTCATCTTTACAATCATCCCACAATTGGGTTACGCGTCAGTGTAAGAAGATGAGGGACCTTTAAGATGCAATCCTAGTTTTCAAAAACAACATCATGTTACCAAAAAATACATCAACCCGAGCCTGACATAGCACTTGGTATGGTTCAACCCAAGCCTGACATGTCATGGAACATGTAGGATAGGAAGAAAAATCGCGTACGCGTTATATAACTACAAAACGCGCTCGCGATATGTAGTTATAAAACGCATGCGCGATTTGTAAATCAAAAAAAAATATTTAAATACACAGTCCCGAACCCGCGGCCCATTTTCACAATCAGGAACGCGAATTCGACTGGCCATTGGAGCGTTTGGAGCGAGACCAATGCTTGGGATTGTTGCAGGAGCTGATTCAGGTTGAGGGGAGGAGATTTCACTCATGCATTGTCATCCAACAAGGTAATTCAATCACCCAATGCATTTTTTTTTGTCAATTTTTACCCTATAATTGTATGTATGATATTCAAATGCACTTCCCTCCTATCTTTTTTAATTCTCAAGAGCAATAAGCAACATGTTCGTTTCTTCTTTGGTGTAGCACTTCTTATGTATTCTATTAACTTCAAAAGTATTCATAAGCAACATGCTCGTTTCTTCCTATTATATTCTTTTGGTGGTTTCTCTCTTTTATTGATTCAAGCTTCCCATGAACCAAATGCGATACACATCTCGTTTCACACCCAAATTGAGTGGACCACACATTTACTATAATAAAAATGGTATTTAAGTGATGTAATGAATGATTGACAAAATTTGAAATGTTCTGTATAATAGTTTAATATAAATATAAGTAATAATGTTCATTACCTAATGGACTAGTGAACAATGTGGTGTGGGTACTTTAACTTTTATCTCTCTTCCTAACAACCCCTAAAACAAAAAACCAGAAAAAATATATTAGTATGCAAAAATCAAACTAAATCATTATAACTATTATACATCTAATTTTATTTTCATAATATCATCATAGGTTTTCTCAGCATTAATGCCCTCATTATTATTGCTTTTCTCCAGCATAAAATAAATAAAAACATTAATGTATAAGAAAAAATCAAGTGTGCATTGACTTTATAAATAATCAACATTCAAAATATGACAATTTTAATTACCTTGGTATTGGTCTCAATACTTTGTGATTGTGCCATATACATTCTCGCTATTACCATAGCTTTAAAATTGATCTTGAACTTAAGCTTTAGTTCATTTTTAGAGTTACTTTCATAATATCATCATAGGTTCTCTCACCATTAATGCCCTCATTATTACTGCTTTTTTCTTGCATTTACCTTATACACCTAGTAGAAGGGATTGAAGAATGTGGTTAAAAGATGGAAATTTCTATTATTTGAACAAATCTCAGGTTCAAATCCAAGAACTAAACTATCAGTATAAATACATTGAACATTGAATTGAGTTTCACTTTATTACAAGCTAATGTTAAATTTAAATAGTGTCTTATGATTTCACTTGAGGTCTCACGCCCACACCATTGGTTGATTCCTAAACCCTT
>LPNX010950163.1:0-10002 GCA_001517045.1 Pseudotsuga menziesii | reverse complement strand
AAATTATTTAGTTATATATATATATATATATATATATATATATATATATATATGCTAGCAATGAATAATTTGGAAAATTCCCTCACCATTTCTTTCACAGCCCATGCTAGGCTGCATGAGGACATGCAACCACATCAGTTGGGGAGGGGGAACTATATTCAATAGATACTCACTACTATCATTCCATTATTTTCACCACCATCACCCATTTTTCATCTCATTTATCATTCACGAGCATTTCTTTTCCGACAAATCCTCTATTACACTTTGCTTCATACACATTGATATACATATTGGCATGATTCATAAAGATAAAGAAAATGATTTCTTATGCACAATGATGCTTTCTATGCCCATTAATAGCTTATCATTTTCAATGAGTGTATGGTTAAATTATTATCCAGCTAGAAAACAGACGACGAAATGAATGTTGTTAACAAAAGAACCAACATTCTTTACATTCATGGTTGTCACACAAGAACCAACCATAAGGAAAATGCCAGGTGTTACTCATGCATTTCACATCATGAAATGAATGTTGTTAACACAAGAACCAACATTCTTTATATTCATGGTTGTCACACAAGAACCAACCATAAGGAAATGCCAGTTGTTACTCATGTATTTCACACCCTGGAAATATTCATTGTTAAAAAGACATCATCAATCAAAGCCAAAGTTTAGATGCCAAAAGTTCTTGAGAAGATCCATACATGGTTACATGAAGACATGCAACAAGTTCAGTTGGGGAGTATGTTGGGACTCAAAAATGTCACTTTTTCATCCACTTTATCTTCCGCTATTCCTCACATTTCATCGTCCCATTAACCTTTTATCATACCATTTCCATACATATATGTGGGTTTCACCTTATTATTTCCACTTTATTTATTTTTAGTATTATAAGTGAATTTATGATTAAATATAAGAAAATTAACATGTTTTTCACTAATATATCAAAGTATGGATGGGATTTGTAATGTGTAGGAATATGTGAAGGATTAATTCAAAGAAAAGACTTCACGTATATCTCCTCCACCATTTCAAGGAGATAGTTATGCAAAGAATATTCCAAGGAGAAGATCATGGATATTTGGTTGAGAGATGTGGAGAATTTGTGAGAGATATGTGGAGGATTTGAAGGGATCGTATCTTGTAATAATAGGAAAGTAGTTGAGTGAATAGTGGATCTCTCATTATGAGATGGTTATTTCCTTCATGTATAAAAGAGAGTGCTCTCTCTTCATTTCAATAATCTTAAATCCTAGATTATCTTAGAATATCTTAGATCTTAGATTATCTCAGAGAATAGCAGATTGTAGAAGTTAGTCTTGACTTTGTAATATGGAGAAGGGAATTCTTAGATTTTATTCATAATATTGGTTTTGATGCTTCCATGATTTGTCATTGATTCTGGTGATGTAAATTAGGACTGCTTGATTGTTAATGTGAGCTGACATGTGTTGTCTTGTTTCTCTTCATATGTTGTCTTTCTTTTATGTAATTCACTTTCAGTTGTGTGTTTCATCTTCCAGCATTAGATTAGCAATTGCATATTTCAGCTTAAGGGGGGTTAGATTAGATTAGTCTTAGTTTCACAGGGGGTTAGATTAGATTAATTTTGCTTCAGTCCTGCATATACTTTGCATGTGCTTCGTAATCCTACGAACCTCGGATTGACAAATTAAATGACTGGGTAATTACTACAACAGAATTAAAATGACATTAATTCAGCCCAACAATAATGCTAGCTTAAATGTTAAAAATATAACACTTACCCATCACATGCATATTAGTAGTATATTGTCATTAGTGCAAACATTCTATCATGCATAACACATCAATTGAATATAAACAAGTGCATAACAAAACAATATCATGAAATGACAATTGAATACTTATCTTTATTTGTTTCGTGGGTAGACTCATTTTTGAGCCTTTAGCTTAATCATATTCTTCATTCATCATTTCTTATCCAAATGATAAGATGGATAAGAGTTTCGTCAAGAGTTGAGTCCTTCGTATTCCTCATCGCTTGAGGGATCTTCTTTGGATGGTGAGAGCTTGATCTTTAGTTGCTCCCATATTCTTTTCTCTTATTATGAGTCGAGCTTCTTCTTATGTGTGCTCTTCCCAGAGTTTGTTGAAAGTAATCACTTCCTTCTGCAACACATTCCTCGAATGAATGAATCCCATGATCCTAGGAGTCCATTGAAGGTGGTTATCACAACTTCTGCATTCTCCACTTCTTCTTCTACCACTTCAAGTTGTTATTTGATTTGAGAGACCCTTGTAAAGTATGACTGTATGGTCTCTGCATTTTGGATCTTCACATTCTTCAACTGTTTTCTTAAAGTCACCTTCTGATTTATGTTATTTCCGTAAAATAGCTTGATCAAGGAATCAAACATCTCTTTTGGTGTCTTTAGGGAAGAAACTTGTGGTATAAGTTGATTTGTGATTGAATCAGCAATGATCTTCTTGGCCTTGACCAAGTTCTTCTTATGTGAGGCTTTTAACCTCATCTCCCTCTAGAACTGGAACCTCTCCACTTATGTAGGTGTCCAATTCATTTTCTTCAAGAACTAGTGAGATCTAATACTTCTATGCTTGGAATTTGTCATTTTCACCAAATTTGTCATCATGCTGGTGTGACTAGTCATTTAGAAATGAGAACCTCAAATGTAAATAGCAAAAGATTAGATCTTACCGATTTGAGGTGTTTGTCCTAGTTTTGGAGCTCGATGATCTAGAGTTTGTCAGAGAAATGTTAATTTTTAAAACTTAGAATATTTGAGATCTGATTGGATAGAAACATAAACCTCTTCAAGTCGAGCTGTCCAATGTACTCCTTTTCTGAAAACAGCGGCGGGAAGCTCCTGGAACATGAAGCCCTAGTTTACCAATTTCTTCTGCATAAATGTCTGATACTGTTTTTGCGGTATCTACAAATGTACTGCTCCTCTGTGTCTAAAATTTCATACTGAGGTATCCTCTTCTATCCTCGTTCCAACACCATAGGTTTCATCAGAATTGGTTTCACCCATTGGGACTTATGAGAGTTTTCCCAAGGTGACCTGTTTCAGGACTGTTCAACATAGCGAAGTTGTATGGACTACCACATGTCACTGTTTCATCTTCGGGGTCTAAAACTCTTACCACAAAAATTAAATTCCGTTCCCTTTCTGAAACATCTGGAGAAATTTCATTTGGACCTTTGTAGCCCGAGATATAGAAATTTTCCCCAGGTGTCTTGTTTGGGGAGAAATCCTGGGAGAGGCTGGAACCCTACGCGTACAACCATCCTCTTGCACTAAGCCTCTGCAATAATAGTTCACTTTCATACTGCTACAACTTACCTCACCAAGCCCCTTCTATGTACTTGGTCTTTTGGTAATGCTGGTCCTCTATCTAGAGCCTCTTGAGCACTCTTCTTTGCTCCCTCCAGGATTCTTCTACTACGCTTCTATCTCACACGAGCTTCTCCTTGCTCTAATACCAAAATTGGTGCAGGTGGGACCAACCAACACCTCCAGGATTTGGTGGCTCCTACACTTAGTAGGATTACCAAATTTAGCCATTGGCCAAATTCTGCTCTAAAATTATCTCCCCGCAATTCTTCTTCCGCAACTCTGTTTCTGCAATAGAGTTTCTAAAACAGGCTTTCTGCATGTGGGTTGCGGAATGTGGGGTCTAGGATGCCAAATCTCCAAAGTTGACCCCCCGCAACTTTTCTCCTGCAACTTTTACAACCGTCAGATCTTTGTGGCCTTCTCCATGACCGTCAATCTACTCTTTGGTGCGGATCTCATTGATCTTTGTGGATCTGTTATCGCCCTCACAACTTTTGTTGTGGATCTCTCCTAGGCCGTCAGATTTTCTTCTGTGGACTCAATCCCCACTGTTCATTCTTTGCAAAAACTTGTTAATGGTAGAAAATATGCGTCCTGCACTAATTAATCAGAGAATCGATCAATCCAGCCTGCAATCTTCAAGATTCATTAGCCTAACACTTCTATGCATGCATCTACGACCTATTTCATCTATTCAAGCAACAATTTAACACTTGAATCAATAATTTCATGGAAATACACAAATGTTCAGGAAACCATCGAAGTCGGCTCTACATAGATTCACAGTTCAAACAGTTAATGCATAGAGGATAATAACACTGCAAATACATAGCGACTCTTCCTATTAAGCAAACACACAGCTCGGCTCTCTTCTTCAGTCTATTCAAAATATTTACAAGCGGAACCAGACGCAGGTCTGTCCTTTTCTCTGCAAATTCAGAATTCTAATCCTGAAGAGAAGAACCCCCTCTACTTCTCTAATATACCTGTTTAAGCTAACTGTCACCTCCTACACTGAGTGGTCCTGCAACTAAAAACAAACAATTACAAATCATGATGAAAACGTCCCTATCACAAACAAACAAACTGCGACTTGATCTCCACGCATGGATTCATGATACGCAATCACTCCTACTGGTGCTAACAAACTATGACTCGGCAAAACAACAAAAATATGCCAGAGCATTTGACCAACTCATCACATTACTGACATGCCACGATGCTCCTACATCATCATGTTAATTTAAAACTAGTTTAACAGATTAACTTCTACTAAATTCCAGATTCATTTTCCTTGGAATAATAAAACTTTGTAGCTAATAATCTATTCATAAGCACATTTCATATACAAATAAGATACTAAAAAACTATCCTATTCAATTATTCCATTTAAGTTACTGAATCATAATTCAATTAGATATACACTGTTCAGAATTTAAATAACAGTTGAACTTGGATGATATGCAGAAATGGGACAACACCCAAAGGAGACTGTTCCACCCAACCCTCTCCTGAAGCAACCAATAATTACTTGCTTAGGACCCCTAAGCCTGTTCACTTAACCACTAGGATGAAGATCTTAGCCACACAACAACTTAGCACTCTGATAGCATACTTAACTCAACAAATCACTTTAGCTATCTCCGCATCAAGTTCCTTATGTGTCTGACTTTTCAGTTTGCAGCATTCACAAGGTTCATTCACCTAGAAATCAAAATGAGTAGTGAGCCTCCTACTCAATTTGATGGAATATATAAGATTGCCTAAGTCTTTGGGTCAATTTTGGAATTAAATGAGCCACGAGCTCAGTTCTCCCTCTCAAGAAACATGACTACTTTTTTAAGGATTATGCTCCTGCAACAGCTAGAAAGTGAAATGCTAGTGTTGCCACTTGTTATCCAACCTTCTACAACTGCTCCTTCATCCTAGTGGGTCAGTAAACACTCATTTAACAGTCTCCCTTGGATAGGTGTCTCCTTTATTTAATTATTAAAATAAATAATTCTTCAATTACAATCATCCTTGACCCACTTGGTCATAAACTTTACAATAAATTCAGCATAATGTTTTCCTGAAATAACTAATAATTTTTATTTTATTTTTCAATTTTACAGTGTTAAAAAAAGTTGAGGGTTCGATTAACTAACGGTTGCTTATCTTCACTCTATGTGCGAAGTCTAAGTAATATTATAAGTAATAGATTTTTTTAATAGAAAAAAAAACAAATAAGAAATTAAGTTTTTTTCAAATAAAAAGAGTAATTTATTAGTTGATCAAGTTTCATTTAATGAATAGAAAATTTGATCATAACGTCTTTCTTGTTCAAGATTTTGACTTATTTTAAAACAAATCCCAGGATTCTAGCTTATTTTAAAACAATCCCAGAAGAGAAAACAAAGTATCGTTTGTTTTTATTGAAATCTGTTCACACGGACCTAGGAGAATAGCGAAAAAGCATACTCCTGGTTTCGTCTAATTACAATCACAAGACTAGTGTGAAAGTAATGATAGCAGAATTTATTTTACATTTAATTTTTTAAAGTGTATTCAATTTTTACATATTTTTAATATTTATATAATATATATTATTTATAACTATTATAAATTAGTTATTAGTAATTGATTGTGTATATATTTTTATTTTTAATATAGAAATTTAGATTTTGTTATGGATTGGTGGTCTCTTTCTATTGGATAAACTTGATTTGGTTATAGCTTTTGGGCCATAGTATTTGGTGGCCCATGGTAATGACCCATTGTATTGCTTGTGAAAAAATTTATTTAAAGGTTTTGAAAATAAATTTTCTTTATCATTTCATGTGTGCTTGGTTTAATCATTATGTTTATTATGTTTTTTTAATTATATTATTTGTAAACTTTTTATTTTAGTATTTTATGAAGTAAGATATGAGAATTCAATATTTTATATAGTTGTTATAAATATGATTAAAAAAATAAAAACTATTATTATGATAATTTAAACTAATCATTAAACATCAAACATCATATAATTCTTTAAAGGAAATAGTCTTTTTAGTATATTTAGAAAGTAGAAGTTGAAGACTTTTTTTCTTTAAAGTATTTTAGGTTATTAAATTTATTTATGCATTACTTCAAAATTTAGATTTTGAAAAATAAAATTCTAATAAAAATTCAAAACATCTAACAAATAAACTACATTATATAAATATTTTAAATTTAAATAAAATAATAATCAAATTTAATCAAATATTTATACTCTTAACCTATTTTATAATATACATTAAAATTAAAATAAGTAATAATATTTGTTTATTAATTTTTTTTACACTAAAATAAATATGTTTGTGGCTAAATTTTTTTTGCTCTTTATATAATATTTGTTTTATTTAAAATAATGCAATATTTTATAATTTAATTTTTTTATTTTAAATAGATTCGAGTATTATTAAAAAATTTAAACAAATATTATTATGAATGTAATTTACTGAATTTTAAATTAAATTGTTTTTAAATTAAAAATAAATGATAAAAAGTTTTTAATAAAAAAATGTGTAGTCTAAATGCGCGAAAGCAAGTCATATAAACACAAATTAAAAAAGTGACGTCCAACTGCAACCTGGACAAATATATAACCCAAAAAAAAAAAATGTTTCACACCAAAAACACACACAATGAGAAAAAGCAAAACGGCTAGAACCCATGTGTGAAACAAGAGGCAATCGTAATAACATTAGAGGTTGGGTATGATTATTTGTGCAAGGCCCACCCAGGGTTGGAATTTCAAATGGTGGACACCCGTCAAAATTGCCGGTAACAATCAAAATCTGAAACGTTTGTGTGAAACAAGAGGCAATCGTAGTAACATTAGAGGTTGGGTATGATTATTTGTGCAAGGCCCACCCAGGGTTGGAATTTGAAATGGTGGACACCCGTCAAAATTGCCGGTAACAATCAAAATCTGAAACGTTTTCTGTACTCTAAGCCAGATTTTGACGGACTTGATAAAATCTTAGCTGTATTTGACGGGTAAGATGACCCATGACGGGCATTTACCGGTCAAATTCCATCCCTGGGCCCACCTCGTAACAAGGATAACATCAACATCAATCAACTAACACATGTTGTCAATCATTAGTGGGAAGTTCTCTACCCATGCACGAGCTCTTCAAATATGGAAGGCTTCGATTTTGATGTTTATAATTTTTTTTTTAAATGTTAAAAAGTATTTAATTGTGGATTCGAAACTGAAGATGTAGAAATTAATGAGAAACGGTTTTATTAATTTGTTTATTCTCAATTTCTACCTTTATAGTTTTGAATCAAGAGTGAAATATATTCTTACATCAAAAAATTCGAAAAATGTTCAATAAAACGTTAAGATCAAAATCCAAACTTAGCCTAGAGTCAAGATACTCTAAGATTTGTTTATGAAAGTGACGTGATATTGGAGAACAAAACCTCATGAGTTTATATGTTAAACTAATGGTAAGGTTTACTTCCATCTCTAAAAGAACTAAGTGGGTTTTTTTTTTCAATAAAAAAAGGGCGACATTCTATTTCAAAATATCCGTGAGATCTGGTTACGTAGGAAAGCAAAAACTGAGAATTGAAGGAACTAGCGACCGGATACCAAACGATTGTCAAACAGAGAACCAAGTAGACAGAAGCAGATGACGAGGAAAGCATAGTGGGTTTACTTCCATCTCCAAAAGAACTAAGTGTGTTATGAAGACCAATTGGTTCATTGTTTTATTGTACAAGTGTCTTTTTCCAAAAAAAAAAATCTAGTTGTTAGAGATGTTTTATCTCCATTTTTAAGTTTACATTTACACAATAATATGTAAATATAAGATGGGATAAAATAGAATGTTGTTATATTGTGAAAAGTTTTTTGATGATAATATTAAATTAAAAGCAATATCATTGCATTTCTTCCTAACAAAAATAGAATATTAATTCTAATCCTTAATTTTAACTTGATTGTTTGATTGATTGATTAGAAGAGCTATGTGCAAAGTTAACTTTGCACTTGACCCATCTAATCACTTGATCGTACAATCGAGTTAAGGAGGCTTGACTCTACTAAACATCTAAGCATACTAAAACTCAATGTCCGACGGCAAATCTTTGTAATATAAAGGCAAAGGGTTATTGTTGACACATAAACTCATCTTAAGGCCATGTAGACTTGTCTAAGTGGCAAAAATGAAAAAAATGTGGAATTTATATTTGCTTACACCAAGAAAGTCTTCTTTTTTTTCTTTTTTTTTAACTAAAGGTATTAGCCACTCGAGTTGGACTTATATTGAAGTGACACGGTCGATTTCAGTCTGCTACCACTATATCCTTTAGCGTACCAATAGTACCCCACACACGACACAAAGCTAAACAAAGTTTGAACCTCAAAATACCTTAATAAAGCATCCTATCGCCAAATAATTTACACTTCGTAAACAAAAAAACTAAAAACAAAAAAATCTTTACTTTTGAAGCTCAATTATAAATACCATAAAAATGATATAATCACGATTCATGATTTATTTTCCGTTGCCTTGCCAGCACCATAACTTTTAGTCTTCGTTTCAAAAAGGAATTAAAATAAAGCCAACCAGCCACTTGTAGCAGGCAGGTTGTGACTTGTGCCCATTTTTTCTCGCCAATCTTGACTGATCACGAGGAATGAGTACTTGTCTTCGTTCAATAAACATATATATGTTTGTTCTAGGATGATTTCCTTTTGAGCTAGGCCCAAGAGAGCAATGCCTTGGACCAATTGAAAAGGTTCATTATTTTTTCCGGGGCAAACAAATAAGACGAAACTTGACAAAAGTAGCTTTAACTTTTCAGCAGTATGACTCAAATCTGACAGTTGACCTTCAATATTAAAAACTGCAATCTAATCTGAACAAAGTTCATAGCTCAATTCATATGTTTTTGTTCCTTGACAAACACGAGACCAGACCTGACAACGCAAGAACGAGTACTTATTTTTGTTAATTGCTTAGAACCATTGGTCGTAGTAGTATGCCACGACAACTTCCAGCGTCACAAATTGACCAAATGAAATCTTATTATAAGAAAGTGTGAGTGTGAAATATAGATATTCACATCAACAGTGAATCCAAATTATATAAATTCAGATCGTAGTAGTAAGCGTTCACACGGCATAGACCAATGAGATGAATAAAGTCCTTGTACACATAGACAATACGTCCGTAAACTCCTCACGCGGCATATTTTAATAAGACAAATATAAAGTCTTTGTATACATAGGGTAAAGTTCCACAAAGGACAACTCATTCCATTGGACCCACTTGACTTGCACACATAATTCACATGTCATGAAAGCATAGTATCAAAGATAAGCAAGCAATCCCACCTCCTTATGACAAATAATTTTTAAAGACATGTGATCATATTATATATTCCTAAGATAGATCTAATTCCTAGGTAGTTATTTATGGGAAAAAATAGGGGATCTCTCTTCCAAACAAGTAATCTTACCAAATGTCTTTTAGAGTAAATTCGTAAGCACTGTAATGGTGACATGGTGACATGGTCTTTTAAGAGTAAATTCGTAAGTACTGTAATGGTGACATGGTCTTAAAGCATAGCCATGATAAGACTTCTAATTCAAGACATGGTTTCACATCATAGCCATGTTCAT